>JAJDFE020000646.1:0-21302 GCA_021527465.2 Geoglossum glabrum | reverse complement strand
AGTTGGAAGCGGTTTTGGAAGTCTGACGCGGCTATGAGCCTCCTTTGTGGGAGCCTCATTGCTAGTGCCTTACAGCAGGTCTGGCAACTACATGGTGGAATACGTTAAGACGCGTATGAACTTTTTGTTACGAACGATTCAATTAGAACGAAATGATACTAGTCGGTCGAAGCTTTGGAGAAACTTCACGAGCTGGCCAGCCAGAAGGATTTAGTGTGTCCGCTTCCCACATTGAAGGGAAAATAAAATAAATTATGCAGAGTTACCGCTGTGCTCCGGAAGCCTCTCCATACTGTGGAGGCATGGCTAGGGGTATTTTCGTGCTCACGTAGTGGTTGCGAATTGGTTTGCCGAAATTCTCGTTGGGGAACCTTTGAGATATGGGGAGGCCGTCACGTATTGGCGCTATAGAACCTATAATTGACGGTCCTAGAATGTGTGGGGTTGAGCCTACAAACTTTCCTGCAGTACTGGACAAATATTCGGTGTAGTCGCTTAACGGGTATTTTAACGTTCGGCGACCCGTAGGGTCGGATAGTATTACAAAAGCAACCGGATTAGACCCGTGTATAAAATGTGTGCAGTGGGAAGGGGTTGTTATCGTAGGCATTTGGGTTGTGGTGGCCTCCTTTTTGTTTGGAAAGGGGTGATTGGTATGCTGGTTCAAGCCAACTGTAGGATCTTAAAAGTTCAGAATAGTAAAATTTAGAAAATAATTTTTGCGCTGTGTTTTCATCCCGTCCCGGACGTTTATGCACCATGAGATAACTATGCCTCCGGATGAGACCCGCTAAGGACAGGAAATAGATGAATGAGGGATATTTGGGTTAGGTATACTGGTGTAGATATGTTCGAGCGCCTCGTCGCGCGCTCTGGTTTTCCGCACTTAAACGACAGAAGTGGGAGTAGCACCAAAGAAGACGAGTTAGATCACACTTCCCTCCTCCTGCCCTGCGTCATTCTCCGTGCCAGCCCCGCGGCCTGTTGTCTATATACGCAACCCTCCTCCTCACTGTCCCATTGCGCGTAGTCCTGTTTTGAGACCGTGCCTGAGGCTAGACTCCGGGGCTGCTGTTGGAAGCTGTCGGGGCGGGGGCCTTCGATTGGGCGGTGTTGGTAGTCTGTGATAGTGTTAGTCGGGTGTTCAGGTACCGAGGGTGGGGAAGGTACCGTGGAGTAGGTGTTCAGGCACTGGTGGCGAAAGAGGTGGGGTTGGTAGCTGCTGGGAGTTCTGTAACTGTCCTCCATATGACCTCTTCTTTGTGCCTGAATGCTCCCGCTCTAGTGCTGCAAGTAAATTCCTTCTATCTTCCTCGTCATAAGGTAACCCTCCGTAAGGAAGCGGCTCCATACGCCTCTCCTCCCTTCCTCGCCCCTCTAGCCCCGCGATCACACCCAGCAAGCTCTGGTGGCACGTCGACAGATACGCCTGTTTCGTCTTCATCTCGTGACTGTCCTTAAATGTCCACAGGAGCTTATTACCCATGCCGACTCTCCCTCGCTCTCTGACATCGACGCGCGGGTCTTCAACGAGGGTTGCGACGCCGAAGATAGCAGATTTGGTGTTGAATATTACGGTGTCGGCGCGGCGAAGGGAGTGTATATCGAGGGAGTAGCGGTGGGCATTGCGGAGTCGGATAGCTTCATTGAGGTCGGTTCCGACGGCGGCGACTATGTTGATGAAGTCTGAGGTCTCATTCTCGACGTTATTGAGGCGGAGGGAAACCTCAATAACTTTAATGGTTGCACCGACGCCGATAGCTGCGGGGCTAACGTACTCCATGCTGGGTTGGCTGTTCCCGTGGAGGAGGTGGAGACGGAGGGGAGACGGAGGGGAGATGGAGGGGGGGACGGAGACTCCTCTGCTTTCCTGGCCGGCGGCTCTAAATGAGATTAGGAGTCATGCGGTCTCCTTGCCTCAGCCTGCCCACCGGGCTCACCAGAGGCTGTGTGCCTTGTGTGCCTCGAGGCTGCTCTGGGCTGGGCTGGTCTCCACTCGCTCAGCCCGTGCTCATCCCGCGTCTCGATTCTGCGTGGTGCGGCTGAGCTGCGACGTGACTAAGCCAAGTACTGTGGAGGCAGAATCTGAGCCCAGCTAGAATTCTTGGCGCGGATAGCTTACCTACCTCGCTGCCGCTCGCTTTCCCGTCGTATAGAGGCACACGAAGCAGAGCATTGAGCACCCTACCCTCCGGCCCCCGATACTCTCCACAGTACTCTGCCCCGGCGCCCACTAGGCTGACGGGTCCGTCCCGCTTATATAATTGTAGCATGCTGATCTAAGCCCACAAAATGTATTGAACAGAGCCTCCCACAGTAATAAACACCACTAATACCATGGCGACCTTTCCTGATGACTGCCTCCCTCCTGAAGGCTATTTTGAGTCTTGAACAGTTTTATTCGAATCAATCAACACATAAGCTAAGACAAAGGGTTACGCTTTTACTACTTAATGATTCACGAAAGAAAAAAATAGCAATACTACAGTTATTTATATATGTGATTGATCTCATGAACCTCCCAATACCTCAATACACCTTCAAAGAAAAATGACAACTCAGAATACAAACTGTCTTTTTTCATTTATTGCCAAAGAATCAACTAACCATGATTGGGTTCTCAAGCATCATTCTAGTTAACATATTTCTACATATAACCATAAAACAATCCAGTATCCATCTGCTTATGCATCTCACCAGCAACTCCCTGAAGGCATTTCACAAGTCATATATCTTTCAAATACTAGTATTGCATCAAAGGATATCTAGAATCTAGCACGAGATGTAAGATACTAGCAATGAGGCTTTTACAAAGGAGGTTCATAACCATGTCGGACTTCTCAAATCACTTCTAGTTGTCAGATGACACAATGACGTCAGACCTCTACAAAGACAATATGATCCATAAACAAGCAACATCTGCAACTGTATACAACTTGCCAAACAAACAATGGAAACAGGTTCCTACTTCCCATTGATAAAGATGTCATTATGAAAGTGATATGTCAGAAGAACGACTTCTGAAAGCAGTAGACACCGAGCCGATGACATCACCGGTAACAGTTGACATCGCCGGCAGCAGAAAGAGTCAAGACAATGGGAATTGGGTCAGAGAACAAGGTAGCTATTAAGAAGCTGACTAAATTATGTATTTAAGCAGTCCGCTGCCCATAGTAGGATGGGTAATAATTAGTTCTTTACTCTACAGAATCAATAGTGTCTCTGTTGATTCGAATTATTTAACTTCATTATATTGTCTCTAAGAACACTTTATGACGACTTTATGCTGAAGATCCTCTGTTATCTACAAGCTGTCACACTATTAGTTAAGCCTTAAGATCTATGCTACGGTCTTACATAAGAGAGTGGTTTATTAGCTATATGGCAGGATATTTATAACTGGATTGTAGATATATCTTGAAATACCTATGAAAGTCAGAGTCCAATTTATGCACTAGTTAATCAACTTAACAAAAAGAACTTTTGGAGCCAGATACAATTTGCATCAGATGAACAAATTACAGCAGTTATTTTTGCTTATCCCAATTTTCTTATAAACCTTCAAACATATCCTGAACTCTTTCTCATTGACTGCATATACAAGACAAATAAATATAGCATGCTTTTCCTTAATATAATTAGTATTAATATAACTGAATGATCTTTCTGTATTGCATTTACATTTTTAAGTAGTGAGACGGAGGCTTACTATATGTGGGCTTTAAAGCAGCTGAAGTCACTATATGAGCAATGCAACACTAGTTTTCCATCTATTATCTTGACAAATCGCTACCTTGCTATTATAAATATAACTTCAACTCTCTTCTTTAATACTACAACACTCATCTCTCTTTAATATGTAAATAAAACAGGTTCAGCTCAATACTAACCAGTATTCCCTGATGCTATAAAGTGGAAAGAGTTCTATGACTTCTGGTATTCAATTATTAACTTATCAACTGAGGAAGAATATACCTAATACCTTTGTAAGGCACTAGCAATGAGGCTTTAATAAAGGAGGCTTATAGCCATATTGGACTATCCAAACTGCTTCCAGCTGCCAGACGATACAACAATGTTAGATTTCCATAATGACGATATGATCCATAAGTTAGCAGCCATAAGCAATACCTGCAACTATATATAATTTGCTAAATAAACAAATAGAAACAGCTTTCTACTTCCTATCGATAAAAACGTCACTATGAAAGTAGTATACTAGAAGAGTAATTTCTGAAAGCAGTAAATACTGGGCTAACGACAATACCAGTAGCAGAAAGAGTCGAGAGAATGGAAGCTGGGTTAGAGAATGAGGTAACTATTGGAGAGCCAGCAGAATCATGTATTTAAGCAGTCCGCTACCCATAGTAGAATGGATAGTGATTAGTTCTTTATTCTACAGAATCTAAAGTACCTTTGCTGATTCAAATTATTTTAATTTTACTACATTGCTTCTAAGAATGTTCTACAATGACTCTACACTAAAGTATCTTCATCATCACTAAGCCATCACATTACTAGTTAAGTTCTAAGATCTACGCTATAAGACCGTAGCGTAGATCTTAGGGCTTAGCTAGTAGTGTGACAGCTTAGAGACGACAAAATATCTTCGGCATAAGGTTGTCGTAAAGTGTTTTTAAAGACAATGTAATAAAGTTTGGATCAGCAGAAGCACTCTTAATTCTGTAATGTAAGAAGAACTAATGGCTGCCCATTCTACTATGGGTAGTGGACTACTTAAATATATGGTTCAACCTGTTCCCCGACGGCTACCTCGTTCTCTGATCCGACTCTTATTATCTTGATTCTTTCCGTTACCGGCTATGTCGTCTGCTACCAGCGATGTAGTCAGATCGATATCGACTGCCTTCAAAAGTCGCTCTTCTGGCATACCGTTTTTATAGTGATATCTTTGTCAATGGAAGTAGGAAGCTGCTTCTGTTGTTTGCTTGGCAGTTGTATACGGTTGCAGATATTGCTTGCTTATAGATCATATTGTCTTTGTGGAGATCTGACGTCGTTGCGCCATCTAGTAGTTGGAAGTGGTTTTGGAAGTCTGACACAGCTATGAGCCTCCTTTGTGGGAGCCTCATTGCTAGTGCCTTACACATGCTATGGTTTTATAGTATTGCAAACTTCTAGCAAAAATACGTCTCTGAATATCTTGAAGGGGTTGGCTATATTAAGGCTACATAGCTAATTCCATTTAAAAAAAAGCTAGTTCAGGCCTGGGTTAATAAGTCAAATCATTTTGGCAATATGGCTACCTCACGAGTAGAGGGGATTCATGCTCTCCTCAAGTCATATCTAAAGAAATCAACATTTGACCTCTTTGAAGCTTGGAAGGTAATTAAACTTGCTCTTCTTAACCAACTCTCTGAGCTACAGGCACGTCAAGTAAAGCAACAAGTACGAATACCTCTTGAGCTCTCAGGGGTTCTATATGGAGCAATATGTGGCTGGATATCACATGAGGTTCTAAGAAAAGTAGAAGAACAACGGAAATTGCTCACAAAGGGACCTCTTCCAGCTTGTATGAGTACCTTCTCTCGAGTATATGGGCTCCTCTGTACACATGTATTAAATACCCATCAGGGTAAGCTTCTTCTTGACGATTTCCATACACACTGGCACTTAGTGCGTAAGGGAACCCCACTATTACTTCTCGAGCCTCGCCAGCGTATTGAGCAACTTCGAGCCCAAAGTCTACTTCTTAAGTCAAGCACCAAGTGGGAGCTCAGTCAATTTGAGATAGTTGAGGCCCAAATAGTACGGTCTCGTTGGGCACCAAGTCAATGCACTAAGTGTAATGCAATTGGCCATATAAGGACCTCGAGGGCATGCCCTTTGCGATATTCAGATGTAGTTTAGAGTTTAGTTATCCAAATTATTGTTGCTGCAGCAGCATTACTGCCGGAGACTCTGTTCGATACATTTTGTGGGCTTAGATCAGCGCGCTACAATTATATAAGCGGGACGGACCCCGCGTCTGGGTGTCGAACCCCCCCCGATAACTCCATACAGCACGGGTCGAATGCAGCACCAGTCTCAGTTGATAATGGCAGTTGATAATGGCCGCGTGCAGGGAGAGCAGATCGGTGCCTGGATATCATCTTAGTCCGTCGTAGAGTAGAATACCCTGGTGTTTCTGGGAAATGATTATTGACTAGTCATTATAAGTATCCGCCAATGTCACCTAAATTGCAGAAAAAACGAAATCGCCACGGCCAATATAACCCCGCCAATGGCCCCTGCCCAGATCATACTCGACTTATAGGCCCTCCCAGGGGCTCTCCGAATAAAGGCCCTCCTAGGTCCTCTTCGACCAAAGTTTTGGACGGTCGCATCCTCGTCCAAATGAGTTAGATAGGCTATTTCGACCTCCTTCCGCTCCCACCCGCTTCCCCTCAATACTCTCTCCCACTCCGTCCATCGCACCCAGACACCTCCAGGAAAATTGTCTGGGGGATTCCGTGCAAACTCAATGTTCTTTGGTACGACTCGGCCGTTGCTCCACCCGCCTTCTATACGTTTTTCCAGCATATCAAACACCCACAGTTGATCACTCGTTGTGGCGCCAACATATCTGCCGCAGATGCTAAGGGCGATATTTGAGTAGAATCGAGGGACAGGATCTCCTGTCGGTCGTATTCGGGCGGCGGCGGGGGATAACGATTGCTTCGTAGAGAAGGGGGAGGGGAGTTGGTAGATGGGTCTATCGGTGGTGGGGTCATTGTAGGCCCAGACGAAGAGTTCGCCACCGATGCCACCCGAGATTATATGCGTATCGGTCAGGATGAAGTTGTGGTCGAAGGCAGTGGTAAACGCTGCGGAACTGTCGCGGGGGAAAGTAAGCTCTCGGGTTGTATCTCCGGTATTGATGTCGATGATCAGGAACCGCGTTGCGGTCAATTTGAGGAGCTGGGAGGAGTTGTGGCGAGTTGTCAGAGCGACCAGGTAGTTCCTATTCCAAAATATCAGCTCTGATTATAGGGACTTAGGTGCCTTGCCAACTTCACTTTGTCAGATGGAATATCCGCAGGACTGGATGAGCTGTGTAGGACTCCGGCTCTGCCCATTTTTTAATGATATCGTATTCCCACAAGGGGCTTCTGTCTCCATGGACAGGGTTCAGCTTATCTTTCGCTGCTCGTGCACACACCAGGTCGGTTGCCTGTGCTGGCCGCTGGGTTTGTTGGGTGCTATGAGACTCTGAATGTTTGTGATACGTCATGGCGACTAGGATATCTCCGTTTGAGGCCATTCGGTCTGGCGCATTCGGTCCAATATTCCACACCCATTTCTTCTGTGGATCTGATATGTTGGTTTTCGAGACGATCCAATTCTCATCAACCAATTCCGAGAAGAAACCCGCAGCGCTCTGGTGAGGATAGGCATTGTACATGTGTGTCGAATTCACATTCTGCACCCCGTTTCTAATGGTCTGTATTGGTGATGAAGCCGCACTAGGATCTAGAACCGCTGTGGATATTGTCGATGTCATTTGGGGAACGTGCTTGGGCTTCCTAATCTCCAGCAGTACTCTACCTTCCTCATCTGAGCGACGTGGTTCGCCGATAGCATATACTGCCCCCCTGGAATCCCCGTATCCAACGCAGGCAAGGTCTATTGTGCGTTTCCTCGTGCTAAGGAGGGAGCGAGGCGGTAGCTTAACCAGAGCTCGTTGTGGTCTCGGAAGGTTTGCGGGTTTCTGATAGGACGGAAAAGGTTTGGACCAGTGTACTGTCATTCGGCAGACATTTCGCCATAGCCGTGTTTCGAGATGTGAAGCTCCTGTACATATCACATCGTCCAATTGTAGCGCAGGGTGTAACTGATATCCAAAGCACGCATGTTTCCAAAGAAGGTCGTTCTCTGGACACATGACAAGATGATGCATTTGGGAGCATGTCTGCGCCAGATGCAGCAAAGACGTGTGTCCTGGTTGGACGTTATGTCTCGGCCGAACCCCGTTTTCCCACTCCTCAAAAACTGTAATTCTGGGCGCGCAGAGCTGTACAGCTATCGATAGTTGAATTTCCGTTGGGAGATACAAGAGCCGAATAGGTATCTTGTGACGCGCCAAACCCCGTAGAGTTTTTTCTGTGGGAGGCTTCTTCCTGTCATTCCTCCTCTTCATCCTCAGCCTTACTGTCTGTGGCCGATGCGTGATGAAGGTATGTACCGGGGAACTAGGAATTGTCCAAGGGACTAGTAGAGCGCTTTTGGAGGATAACTCTCGAAGGAGGGTTGTGGGAATGTTGATAGGTTATCTGAGGGAAAGTGTCAGAGGGAGATCTGTTGGAGCGATGATCTTGTCAGCTCTTATATCCTCTTTAACCTTGTACACCGTTCTGATAGACGCGTGTCCGCGATGGCGCAGGGACAGGTGTCCTCTGTGAGATAATGCCGGCACATCGGCCTGGAGGAGGATTGCTTGGCTGGGTATGTAGTCGGTGCCTAGGTCTGTGCGGGTGACGATTGATTCTGGTTTAGTTGTAGCGTGGGGCTGAGCCTCAAACGAAGGACGGGTATTGTGGAGAGTATCGGGGCCGGTGGGTAGAATGCTCAATGCTCTGCTTCGTATGCCTACATACTACGGAAAAACGAGCGGCAGCGAGGTAGGTAAGCTACCCGCGCCAAGAATTCTAGCTAGTCGCCCGGGCTCAGATTCTGCCTCCAGGCTCTATTATGAGTGTGCGAGATTAGCATTAGAGTCTTCTCCATGGTTGGGCAGTTGACAGGTATGTAGGTAGGTTTTAGCTCTGGTCGGAGATGGTTGAATGGGAGTGAGTGCATCAGATTTGAATTATTTTCTCCTTTTTGCTTTACCACGGATGGGGAATCTTGAAACGATACATATAGACAGAACACCACATCTAGAGAAATACACCATTAGAGAAGGGAAGTAAAGCCAAAAATTCCAACACTCGCTCAAACCTTCTCCATATCCAGCGGCCTAACAACTTGGCTATCACCCCTAACTAATGCAGGAAAAACTACCACCCCCCTTCCACTTTCCACATACTTTCCCCTTTTACCCCTTAAAGCCCAACTAAACACCCATTCCTCTTTCTGTGCAAATAGTAAACGCCCCAGCTTTGCTGCGGTGTGTAATATATCCAAAAGGCCCGCTCGGCGATCTGTTTCGGTTCCGGCCATGGCGAATGGGAGGAGGACACGGTCGATATCGTCGAAGGCTTGATGTATTGAATGGTCGAGGGTGGTGGGCTTGCTGGAGGAGGTAATTGTTGTTGTGGTGGAGTGGAGGAGATAGGAAGAGAGGACGCGCCACTGGTTGTAGGCTTCATAGAAGACTGGAATGAGGGGAGAAGGGGGAGGGTTAGTTACGATATCATATTTAGCAGCACGAAGTGAGGGTCATAAACTCACCAGGATCCCCATCTCTCTCCGGTACGGCCTTCAAAAAAGCGACCTCTTCGCTCGACAGAAACGTGCACTCTGGACTCCCATGCGGTGCCACGCAAAACAGAATCATCGCTGCCAAATACTGTCTCAGTCCTACAAACCTCGACTTTGCATCCGCCACTACCCCCACACCCACACCCACCTTCCGAAAACCCCTCTCCTTTGGAACCGCTGCATCAAGTGCCTCCAGATCTGCAGAGCTCACCTTAGAGAGATGGTAATAGTTCAAGACATGCTGGTCAATGAGCTCGCTGAGGTATTCGGCATCATCACGGAGTTTGCTATCTTCAGCGGGTTGAGGGAGATGCTTGTCGAGGGAGACGGGCTCAGGATCCTTTGGTTCATCGCCGGAGGAGGGATCGCTGCTGCGGGGTTTGTGCGAGCGGCGGAAGAGGTAGTAGGCTACGATGGCACCAAGGAGCGCGGCGGCGATGGCGACGCCGACGGCGATTCCTGCAACCCCGCCAGCGGAGACCCCGACTTTAGATTTAACGCTCGCCGGTTGGGTTGGGCCAGGCGGCACTGCTGATGATGCGCTTGGTGCTGTTGCGTTTGGAGGAGGAGTTCCTATTGCCTGGGCAACCATTGTTGTATTCCTGGGCTAATAAGGGAGTGTCGTACCTGGAACCTCATGCGAATCGCGGATCGCGGATCGCAGACGCAGAGGAGACGTGTCGATGCCCCTCTAAGAGGAACTTTGAGCAGAGCCTCGGGAAACTCGCAGATGTCAGACAAGGCTGTGCTTCCGCAATTTGCCACTAACGAAGAGTCTCGGCGTCGGACCAAAGACGAGACCTTCACTCAAAAGCAAAAATAGCAGCCAAGGAGGATAGTGGCTGGGTGGGGGCGAGCTGGCCGAGCCAAACAGAAGCAGATTCACAGACTGCACAGGAAAAAGCAACGATGCCGAAGCAGAAAGCTCAGCCTGTCACCGAACACGCTGGGCAGCCCTCTCCACCGGGCTCATCAGGCGGTGGAAGGTGCCAAACGAGGCTCAGGCTCTTGGCTATGGAGAGAAACTCCCTCCACCACCCTTAAAGCCAGACCGGACCGATCGAACTAGCTGGCGAAAAGCTGATACTTGCCCACCCGTGCTCCTCACCACGCCTTAGCCGTCAAGATGGCAGAGAAATTGGTAGTAGGCATCGATCTGGGGATGACGTACACAGGTGAGGGTTTCACAATCCCCGCATCAGCTTCACTGACATCCGTTTAGGCGTTGCCTACTCAACTCAATTCATGCCCAAGCCTTTCGTCATCCAGGACTGGCCCGGGAAAGGCGGCCAAGCTGTAAACAAAGTGCCCACCGTCTTGACCTACACCTCTGGCAACCTCACTGCATGGGGATTTCTCTGCCAAGATGAAGACGAAGACCACTCCTCCAGGCAAGTCCGAAAATGGTTTAAACTCTTCCTCAACCCAAGAGTCCGCGAGCCCTTCAACACCCTCCCCGGTGTGCCCCGCGTTTCCCAACGAGATGTGAGAAAATGGTATCTCGATTTCCTAAGAGAGCTCTACAAACATGTCGAGTCGGCGATGGACAGTCAGGTACGCCGGTCGGTATGGGAGAGCAATGTGGAGTTTATTTTCAGCGTCCCGACGACATGGACAACGCAAGGGATGATCGAGGAGTTTAGAGCAATTATTATGGAAGCGGGGTTTGGGTCATTCGGACCAGGTCACAAGGTTGATATTGGACTGACGGAGGCGGAGGCAGCGGCAGTGTATACGGTGAAAGAGAGTGTGAATTCTTATTCGTTTTCGGTGGGTTTCTGCACCTTACCACTTGATATAGTACTTCACTATGATGGAGCCGTACCCTAATTGTCATCTTTATCTAGAGAGGTGATACTTTCCTAGTTTGCGACGCTGGCGGAGGCACAACAGTATGTTTACAAAACCCCTCACACCATTTCTTTCAGCCCAATTAACCATCATGGTAGGATATCGCAGTCCTCAAACTCACCTCCTCAGGCCAACCCCACATACTCGAGCAACTCGACATCGTTAATGGTAGATCACTTCCCCCCTCCCAAAAAAAATAAAAAATAAAAGCCACTCTACTAACACCAAAATAGGTATTGACATCGGCTCCACAGATATCGATCGAATGTTTGAAGACATCATATCGCGCCGTCTCGAGCCTTTGCTCACTTACCCCAGCTTCGATCAAGAAGCGGCGCGTAAGATAACGCGAACACAATTCCAGCAAATCAAGTGCATGTTCGGGCGGCCGGCGGGGAATGTCCCAGTATACCAGCTCAAGGTACCGGGACTCGACGGTTATACAATCGAGGCGCATGGAGTTACTCAGGGGAGGATTGGGTTTCCGCGTACTGAACTGCAACGGATTTTCGATATCCAGGTCAATAAAATTATTGATCGTATAGATAGGCAGCTTGCAAGTGTAGCGCAAAAGATTCCAGGACTACAGATTGTAAGTATTTCCCGGAATTAACCACGTTATAAGTGGAGTGAGCTAAATATATCGGTTGTCAGTCTTTCCTAGTCCTCTCCGGCGGCCTAGGTAGTTCGCGCTATGTACAAGATTGCCTTCGAACACGCTACATAACCGGCCGCGCAGCTCAATACAGCAATACACAAAACATGGAGATTCTTATCTCCGACGAACCGTTCGTCTCAAGTCTCCTCCTCGCCACACCCTGCCAAGTTCATATTTGGAAGAAACGGATACTAACTACCAAATCCAACAGTCAACTCGCCGTCGCGAAAGGCGTCGTTGCAGACCGCATCCAAAAACTCACACTCGGCCCCTCCATCATGGGGGAGCGCTGCTGCCGGGCTAGCTACGGCATGGTGTGTACGGAGCTTTACGACAAGAAGAAGCACACGGGGCTAGCAACGTTCACAGATCCGTTGGATAAGAGACTTTATGTGCCAAATCAAATCGATTGGTTCGTTAAAAAAGTAGGTGCTCCCTGTATCCCTTCAATCGGGGGGATTTGGAGAATGTTATTAATATCAATAGGGAGAACCCGTCTCCACTGACCGCCCAATCAAACACAACTTCACTCGAAAAATTAATCCCAACGGCCCTCGAGTACCATGGAAATCCCGCCTCGTCACCTCTGATGTGGACTTGAGATACCTCCCTAAAAGTTTCAATCCATCTCAATGTATGTTTTACCCGCCACCTTTACTCAACTCTATACACCCAAATATTCCCCTTCGTCTGAAAAAGTAAACACCCTAACACGCACAACAGCATCGTCCCAACTCCACTGCACACTCGAATCCGACCTCTCTCACGTCCCCTTATCGGCCTTTAAGAAAAAGAACCGACACTGGTACAACAAAGGGGACACCTACTACCGCGCCTCCTACTCGATGCACGTTGTGATCGGGTCCGCAGATTTACGGTTTGAGCTCTGGATGGACGATACCAAGTTTTCAGAGGGTGCGCCTATTAGAGTAGAGTGGGACCCTATTGTGAGAGTGAATACTCAGGAGGCAATTAACGGAGACGGAGTTAGATTGAATGCACTCGATTAGGGAGCGCTATTACCCCACCCCCCCCCCAAAATACATGTCCCATAGACATTTCTTTTCCCATGTTCGGTGAGCTGCTCATTCCCCGGTGTATCGGATTTTGTATACCCGCATTTGCTCTCTCACTCTCTGTCTCTCTCTCTGTGTGTACCCAAAATACACTATATACAGCAATCAATGGCGCAATCTTCAACGAAGCACAGCCCAACTTGTCCCCTGAAAGGCATCCTCGAGAACAGCCCAGAGAACGAGAAGTAGGCAGATTCGACAACCCAACACCGGAAAACCCGAAAACCGTAAAAAACCAACTCCCCAGATCTCCGCCCCAATGCGTTGGTTACACCAACGGGCTGTTGGCATGACGCCGCATACAATCTCCGAATGCGGTGCTGAACCAGAGGGGGAAGGCCATCACAAAGTAACGTTGATATTTCATGAAATTAAGGTTAATATGCTATGCACACCATCATCATCCTCCAACCACTCTCCCCGTCTCTCCCCCAGCACCAAAAAAACGAGTGTGCGTACACAAAGTATTACTTACAAAAAAAAACTAACCCCCCCCCGCAAAGAAAGAAGTTTTGTTGTTGTTGCAAGTACATAACCCCCCCCCCGCCCCCCCGCCCCCCCGCAAAGAAAGAAGTTTTGTCGTTTTTGCAAGTACATAACCCCCCCCCGCCCCCCGCAAAGAAAGAAGTTTTGTTGTTGTTACAAATACATAACCCCCCAACTTCTTTCCCGTACCTATAGGGGACGTCGTCGTCTGTTCACTCTAGGCAAAACAACCCCCCTCCCCACCCCCCAAGGACGGTAGGAGATCGAATAAAAAAAAGGTAAAAAAAAAAGAAAAAAAAAAAGAGAAGGAAATGGGGGAGTGAGGGATGCAGATAGAAAAAAAACAAAATGCTAGATGGATAAAGAGAATTAATGGGATAGATGAGGGAGATAGAGCTAGCACACATAGAAAACGCCAGTTTTTGCGCCCCCGCTTTGCGAAAAATTAAAAAAAAAAAAACAAGACATTTCGCTTCAAAATAATAATATTACGATGACTCTTGGCCTCCAACTCCTAAACCAGAAATCATGTATCAAAACCAAACACCGTCGTCCACGTTTATTTTGGCAGCACCCCATAAAACCTCCTCGTCTCCCCCCCTGGTGGTGGTACAGGGAGATTATTATGCAGTGGACTTGTTCCCCTTAACCCCGGTAACCTCTCCGTGCTCGTCCTCGCGCTCAGCGACGTTAGTCCTGGCGCTCGAAGTGGCTCTACCCTATCACCACCCTCCCCTTCTACCTCCACTGCTGGAGACATCCTTCCCCCCGCAGGCGTAGGCGTGGAGTAACGCCTCGCTCTTGGCTTGTGGGTATTGCTCGCTAGCGCGGCGGCAGCGGCCGAAGAGGCCGCAGTCGGAGGGGCAGGGATCGAGAAGCGCATGTTCGATTTCTTTGGGACGTTGGGAGCTGAGTCATTTGGATGCTGGTGGAGGTCTGGATGGTTGGTAGGTACAGCATAATACCCCGATGGCGGTGTGCGTGTCGATTGGATACTATATGGGCGGCCGGACTGACGAGAAGGGGTTTGGGTGAGTGGAGGGGTGCAGGCATTGCTCGTGTTGTTAGATTTGTCATTCTCGTTTTCTGCTGCTGCTGCTGCTGCCGCTGCTTCGGCAGCGGTGGAGGCTGCGACGCGTTTGTGTGAAATGACGAAGAAGAGGATGCCGCCGGCGAGCGCGGTGAAGGCAGCAAGGGAACCGATGACTATCCCGGCGATGGAACTACCAGGAAGTTTTGTCCCACCAGCAGAGTCAGTGGATGTTGACGTTGTTGTGGTGATACTGTTAGAGACATCGGATGTAATTGCGGATGTGGATGAGGTATCCATAGTAGAACGTGTTCTACTGGTACTGGAATTCGTGTTGTCGGGAATACAGCCGCTTGTGTAAAGGCTCCTGTGGGGTGCAGGTCACGTCAACGACTATCCCATAAGAGAGGGTGAGAGGGAGCTTTAAGAACTCACTGTATCCATGCTACGTCCGTAAATCCTCCTACCGCGGCGCAACTATACCCGGTAACTGCGCCTGCAAACGAGAATGTCTGACACTCTGATGCTGAGATCGGGCTGCAAAAAACCGGATTAGCACGCCATCCGAGAATCGTTCATTCCTTCCCCCATCCTTCATTCCCACCGTCTTCAAGGATCGAAAACAAGATCCAACACTTACCACTTCAAAATCCTAGGATCATTGACACATGCATCACCGCAACCACCGGCAAAATAAGCTATGCAGCTAGTATAGATATTCGTACAAAGTTCGATTGCTGACTCGGAGCAGCAGCCAAAATTGTTTCCATTGCGTATGCACTGTTGGCCAGTGCCGCAGGTGAGCGAGGAAGCTATTCCGTCACAATCCTATAAGTTTCTATGCTCCGATGACAAGCAGTATGGAGGGGGTTTTGATCAAGACTTACCGGAATTACTCGATACAAATCCACAGACCGTCTCGGGAATGGGTGTGCAGGCTCTCTTGAATAACAAGTTTCCAACAGGTCGTCCACCAGGAGCACTCGTTGGGACGGGCGAAATGCCATCTAGAGGCATCATTCCCATCGGAGTGACTTGGGGCCCAACCCACGGCAAAGCGACGGTCTCCCCTCGCAAGACGATCGCAGCGGCCACTAACGAGGCCACAATTCTCGAAGACCCCCTCGCCATTGTCGACTTCAAAGATGGAGGTGATGGACAAAAACGAAGGCGTTGACAGTGGAGTCGATCCTCTGGATTTTTTTTTTCCTCCCGAGAGAGATCCTCAACGATTGAATGTACCACCTGAAAAAGCAAAATGAAAATAAAATTAGGCGGGTGGAGAGCGCGGAGGATAGGATAAGGGCTTGTCTGCGAGGTTCAAATCAAACAGCAGCAGGGACGGGCGGCAACGGGCAGAGGACTCATCTCATCTCGAACGAACGCATAGAGGACGGACTGAAAGCGGGAGCAGAGAAGAGGAGAATTGAGAGATGGCGTCCGCCACAGCTGCAATAAGAAGGTTGAGGACGGCAGGCACCCCTCAACACAGCCCCTTGCACAGGCACTCTAACTCCCCCTCCGTATACCCAGCATCCTCGCATCGTAATAATAATAATAACAATTATCCGGCCGCAGTGGGTGGCCCGGTAGCCGCAAGACGCTCAGCCCATCAGCCAGTCCCAGTTTTTTTTGCTTCTTCTTCTGAGGAGGCACTGCGTGCGTGCGTGCGTGCGAGCGTGCGTGGTACACATGGTACGGAGCATGTACTAGTGTCTCTGTTCTTACGCTATGGAAGGAAGCCAGGAGAGAAAGATGCGTCTTTTTCAGTTGGGGCAACGGGGATTTTCGCGTTCGGCTCGGACACGAAGCCGGAGCTGCTGAAACCTGGTTTGATGTTTGATGGGCGAGCGAATGCAGCGACGACGTGCAAACTCCTGCAACCCGCCACGCAGTATTCTAGTCAGAGCAGAAGCGTATACTCTAGATGTGCACACTTTATCCCACTATCCTGCGAACTGTGCGTACCGTGCGTACTGTGCGTACTGTGCGTACTGAGAAGCATCCCTCGGGAGCGATGATCGATCGACACACACACTGAATCTACAATCTCGAGTGCTCTACGCGAAACACACCCAATCCGCTCCGTTCGTCCCGCCAAGGCGCTTGCCAGAACCACGGCTCCGCCCGCGTCCAGCACCAACGCGTTTCTAATTTGGGGCAGTTCAATTTAAGCACGCGTCGGATCCCCACGGCCAACCTCCGAGAGCGAAGGGGAGAAAGAGAGAGAGGGAGGGAGTGGAACAAGAACTAAGCTTGGCCATCGGTTCTTGTCGGTAGAGTAATGTGCATGCATGCATGTAGATATTTGTGCCTTCACAAAACACCGCGTGCAAGACGGGACTTTCGCTTGCCGGGGATAAGGAGAGGAAGAGAAACAAAAAATACTGTTTCCAGACGCGTTCGTGTTCGTGCTCGTGTCCAAAGCATTAAGCTTACTTGCACCAAACGAAAATGCCCATCCAACCGGGATCTGCTCGAACCGGCTTGGCTTGGTTTCCGTCAACCCAAAAGTACACACAACCCATAAACGGCTTCAATTCCCCCCGTGCCGCTTTCCAACGCTCTCTCTCTCCCCCACGCCTAGATATTGGGAAGGATCGGCGAGGGACTTGGGGTGTAGAGGTTAGTCTCTGCCCCCTCCCCATCCTAGTAGGGCGCGCACAGACGTTGCAGGGATATTTTGTTAGGCAAAAAATAAGTCTCTGCCCACCTCTTGGTTCCGTCCACCACTTGGTTCCGTTATGTAGTTGAAGTCTATTATGTACTTAAAGCAAAATAAAAATTTATTAATTAATATGGTGTGGTATCATCCTCTGCAAGAATAACAGCATTCAAGCACTCTCTTATACCCTTAATAAGATCTACAAGTTTTTCTCTTATAGTTATTCCAAAAGTTAACTAATATTGACTTTGAAACTCTAGAACATTTGAAAAACAACCAAATATTATTTCCAACTCCATTTCCATATTCCCCCATAAAAATTCAACCAAATTTAAATCAGGAAACTGAGAAGGCCAATTTAAAACCTCTATTTCATTCAAAGTCCGACATGTTTTAATATATTTCTTATATTCTGGAATACCATTCTTAATTATTATTATCTATCTTTTCTTTTCATATATGTAATGTTAAAATAGTATCAAAATTGAATCCAAAATATACTTAACATAAGTAGCAAAATTAATTTTCACCTTACCAAAAACAAAATATAAATCTAATGTAACTATTCTGCAAAAGACTCTCTATATTATTATTCTAAAATAACAAGTTATATCTATGTAACCTTAATGGTACTCCTCATCTGACTTTTAGATTACTTAAGTTCAATGATAAAATCCAGCAATACTGAAGGTAAACTTATTAGTTTAAATAATTCTACTCTATTCTTTTTATCTTTATTTCAGTCTTTTAGTATATAACATTACTTATTTTGTTATATTTATATTAGATACTTTGAATCTAAATAATAAATTAATTGTATTTTATTTTTATTATAGAATATTTACTTACTTTCTTTAAGATATCTTTTTATTATATTTTATTTCCTTATGAATTTTCTTTTAAGAAAGTCTTTATATATATTTATTGCAAGTAACAAAAGTCTGAAATTGTTACGAGCCTCCAATCTGAGCCTCCGATTTAGCCTCTACAAGCCTCACTGAACTGCATGAGCTCATCACTAAACTCACGAACCTTGCGCAAATCTCTTGAACCTCTACATGAGTCTTAACTATGATGCAAGACTCTACGCGGACCTTAATCATGCTTACTGCCTAATGAACATACAAACAGGCCATACCGTGAACTACTACCATTCGTAAAATAGCTAGTGAGCCCAAACATAGCTAGCATAGCTTGTGACAGTTCGTGGTGAGTTCGAGAGCTCTTTCTTCTTATGTATATAAACGCAAAATCTCCTTCTACATCTTCTCTCCTCTTTAGCTTTAAATTGTCAAATAGAAGTAGTCCTATCTTGCTTTCCAAGTGCCCAGAATTTACGTTCGTGACAGAAGTTAAGCTTTAAACTCATTAGTAAAGACTATTAGTTACTTAGTTTGAAGTTTATTAAAAGAAATTTTAGTTTAAAGATATTAGCTATAGATTTGCTTATAAGTCCACTTGCAAATTCTAGTAACTATTGTTATTTTCTTTTAAAATTAATCTATATATTTTCAAAAAATAATTATTTCAATTTGTTCATCTCGAGTACTTTCCTTATTTTTGGTAGTAATAAAATAATATTTACTTTTTTCTCTTCATTTTGCTTAAGTAGATGGAATAAGGAAAAAATGGATAGAAAATGTTTTTAATTACTAGATAGAATTCCTTATTTAGCAAAATCTGCCTAAGAAATTAGTAGTGCTCAAGAGTATGTATATACTTTGACCCTCCAAATACAAGTAAAATAGATTGCTAATATAAACTTAGGCTATCAATTTCTCAAATTATAAAAGTAGAAATACTCTTTGGATCTAAAAAATAAAATTAAATTTGTGATTCAAGTAATTTGTAATTAAAAATTTTTATATATATAGATGATAATTTAGAAATTATTTGATAAATATATAATTTCACTATAATAATGATAGTTGTTTAGATATTAAACATAATGTCAGTACAACTTCATATTTAAAAAAATTATTACTTTTATAAAAGGCAAATTACTATTCATATATTATATTACTATATAGGATGACAATAATAAACAATTGTAGATTATCTCAAAATATCTTAATGTATCAATGTATTTTAAAAGCGAGTAGTACATACAAGTGAGCGGCATACTTTTATATATATAAGTACCATAACTATATAAGAAAACTAGTATTTAATAAGAAAAATTAATTTATAGTATCTTAGCAATTAATTGAATACTTTTCAACCCAATATTGTATTTCATAGCAATGTATATATCACCATAGTTGCTTTGCAGTCCCATATAGTTTTATATTACTTCAATGCATTTCTTCTAAAATTTGAATATTTGCAGTTAATTTATTAATTAAAACTAGGCTGTCTTATATCATAAAAGACTTGTGATGCTGAATTCACTTTTTTTTCTACTGTTTTTACTATGTTGCAAGCTTGTTTGTCTATTAAAGAATAAAATTCTCTACTTCTAAAATTACTAACCAATGTACTATTATATATATATCTTTTAGAAATTGATCAACTATCTCATTGATAGCTGATGGAGAGCTATCTTAATAGCATGCAATCTTTTTCTTAATTAGCTAGTTTTGTAAAGCTAATTCAAGAGTGTTGCTTGGTGTTTTTAGTTCTTAAGATATATCATCTACAAGTGAAAGTATTGGGGTTTGCAACTTGATATCCAGCTTAGAAATAACCACTTCTGAATTAAATAGAACAAGCATTGCATCCTTATAGCCTCTCTTAATATTGTTTAATATAAAG
This sequence comes from Geoglossum glabrum, assembly GCA_021527465.2. Lineage (NCBI taxonomy): Eukaryota > Fungi > Ascomycota > Geoglossomycetes > Geoglossales > Geoglossaceae > Geoglossum > Geoglossum glabrum. Next base: position 1,359 of record JAJDFE020000646.1, on the reverse strand, counting down.
GTAGCTTCAATAGCTGCTTTAATTACTGGCAAAAATTTCAGTTTAGTGATATAATTGATACCATTTCTGATCATATTTTCTACCTGCTTCTTATATACTATTTTTAATAGTCCAAAGTAGTCAACATCAAGTAGTTAAAGAAGTTGATAAGAATGTGAAGGCATGTAAATTGTAATGATATTATTGTCTTTATAGAAATCCTAAAACTGAAGAGAAATATAACTTTTATGCCTATCAAAAACCAAAACTACTATCTACCAGTTGTATAAGACTTTGTATGCTTTTCAAAGTGCTGCATCTACTAAAAGCCAAGCTCATTGGTAGACCAACCAGTTTCACTAACTCTAATATCTTAGTCATCAGACAATTCCTCACTATAGCAATGTAAAGCACTAGCAATGAGGCTCCTACAAAGGAGGCTCATAGCCGCATCAAACTTCCAAAACCGCTTCCAACTGCCAGGCAGCGCAATAACGTCAGACCTCCACAAGATGACACGATTCATAAACAAACAACATCTGCAACCGTATATAACTACTAAGCAAATAACAGAAGTAGCTTCCTACATCCATTGATAAAGACGTCACTACGAAAACGGTATGCCAGAAGAACGACTTCTAAAAGTAGTCGATACCGAGCCGACGACATCACTAGTAGCAGACGATGTTACCGGTAACAGACAGAGTCAAGATAATGAGAGTCGGATCAGAGAACGAGGTAGCTGTCGGGGAGCCGGCTAAACCATATATTTAAGTAGTCCGCTGCCCATAGTAGAATGGGCAGTGATTAGTTCTTCTTACACTATAGAATCAAGAGTACTTCTATTGATCTAACTTCGTTATATTGTCTCTAAGAATACTTTATGACGACTCTATGTTGAAGATCCTCCATTGTCTATAGGCCGTCACACTACTAGTTAAGCCCTAAGATCTATGCTACAGTCTTACAAGCAATCTGAAAAGTAATATTATCTAATATGAATGATAAATAGTGGAATAGCATAGCTGTTAGGACCTAGGCGGTTGGTCGCAGGCGCTCGGGCTCGATACGTGGTAGACGGGCGTACAGTCAGTACTATGAGCTTGATGGTTCGTGAATGTGGAGGTGTGGGTATAGTTCTATTCTAATGACGTTCTATATACAATACATGTGTTGACTGATGAGGTTGCAAGAAGTATCCTTGTTGGTCTCTAATAGGGGTTCGCGAGCCGCGAACCTTGGCGGTGCGAGCATGGCTCGCTCTGTGGCCCGAGCTCTTGTATGGCCGTTACATTACTCCCACTCTCCCCTCCCTGGGTTGCGAGCTCCCGCGAGCCGGTTTTCTGCGTTGTAACTTACTGTAGTTCTTGTAGCGGTGGG
>JAJDFE020000645.1:0-21303 GCA_021527465.2 Geoglossum glabrum | reverse complement strand
CGACTATAGGTACAAATGGGATGTAAAGCCTCACAGGTGGGTAATGTATCTCCTGCACCAGGGAAAGGCAATTGATAGTATTCAGTATTACCCAAAACTGGCCATGTACAAGACGAAGCAATGGCAGCTTTACATTGACGTTCCTAATTACATTTCTGTGAACTTCCCCATCAACTGCCATTGCTTTACCCCGCGATAGCGGGGACATAAAACAAAATCCCCGGCCACCCCTGTGGCCGGACCTATCATTTTTCATCCCCGCCGCACTGGCACTTTTTCACTTTTCGTTTTTCCCTCCCTTCAATCCCACAGTAAGCAAAGAGACCGGCGAAGTGTGCGGGGGCGGAAGCCAGCCCGCCGAAATTCCAAAAACAGCACCAGGCTACTTATCTATATATTTTTTGTTACTTCTTTCTTCTACTTCAAAGTTCTCTTTATAAGGGGAAAAGTGTGCTAAGTGTGCTAATCGGCGGAAAATGGGCAGGGTGGCGGTTTTCATTCAGCACACTTTTACAGCACACTTTTATTTAGCACACTTTTTAAAAGTGTGCGGGTATAATGATAACGGCTTGGTATCTTCGTTTTATACTTCACTTTTATGCCCCCAACGGAATATTCAAAGCAGTTTGCCCGCATGGGTAAACCGGTACAGTACCGATCTTACGGCGGTTGGACTTATAGAATATTTTCACAATTTGAAAACGGTGATTGTATCGGTAATGAGGAAGCCAAAGTACTTGTTAAGCAATTAAAATTCAAGGGCATAACTGCCAAAGGTTTCCCGTGGAAGGGTGGTGTAATCGTGTATGAAAAGTGGCAAAGGTAGTAGCACACTTTTCGCAAAAATCAGCACACTTCTGCGTTTAGCACACTTATTGCTAAATCAATATATGATGTTTAGCAAATCTGTATATCAATGTGTTATACCCTAAATAGCACACTTGCACACTTTTTAGGATAGCAAATGTAGTGTGCACTTTGGAAGGGATTCTACTCTTATTTATTTCTACGATTTTCGGGCAAAAAAAATCCCCGGCGAAAATGCCAGGGATTTAAAAACTGTTGGTTGGTAAAGTCAGGCCGCGGGACGCCAATGGACCACGCCGATCATCACCAGGTGGATAGCAATGGCGTTGCTTACGTCAGCTTCATATTCCCGCCTGATCTCGTCAAGGGAGGCCATTAACCTATCCTGAAGCGTCTGCCGTTCGTGGTAGTCGTTGGATTCGTCAGCGACAAGCGCGGCCCCATAATTGGAAAAAATTTCCCGTTGCCGGAGCTGGTAGTAGTTGCTGCGCAGCCGGGCGCAGGGGTCCGGGTCTCTGCTCAGCGTGTGCAGGATTGTTTCTTCCGCTTCTGTTAGCGGCTGATTGTAATTTTTATCCATAACAAATATGTTGCCCCCCGTCCCGTGGACCTACAATACTCAGTAAAGAGGAATGACCAGGACTTTCACCCGGCGCTCGAAACAGGGAGCAATTTTTTTGTTGTGAATTTGTAGAAATCATAATACTGAAAATATTGTAGGTAGTGCAAAGGTACTGTATTGTTCACGAGGAATCCCTCCGGATAAGGTTTGATTTACTGTACTGAAAAGGCAAAAATAGTTCCAATTGTCAGTTATTTTATACTGATTTGTAAAGTATTTCTGAACGTAGTATATTTGGTTACTGGTTGCCTTCTGATAACCTTATACGTACGCCTTGAAGGAAAATTGTGCAATCGGTTCACCAAAATGGATTTAGCAGGAAATTATCAGTAGAACTACGTTACTAACCCCAACATCATCTACGCAATGAAATCTGAGCACCAAAACCCCGAGCTTACCTTCATTACTGCGAAGCAGATAATAAGAGTGCTAACGCATATCAAATCTTATCAGGGGGCATGGATGCGGTTGAGCAGAATAAAAGACAGTTTGGGAAAGGAAAAACACCAGCGGCTGACTGTAAAAGAGTTTGCTGAGTATGAGGGGTTAAATGCGGCTGCAATAATGAATGTTATTTCTGAATAAGCAATATGGCGATGGGTTGTGGAGGATCCCCCTGGTAATTGCCAGGGGTTTTTTATTACAACAATTTATAAAAAAGTATAAGTACTTATACATTCTTTACCTGCACATCCTTTGATACCTCTCAACTTCATGCCTTCAATACACATACGAACGCATGAAAATCGGCAATCTTCTTTTAATTGGCATCGGTGGTTACCTGGTCTACAACTTGTGGATGAAGGCCGGCGCTGCCAGTGGCCTGAGCGTTTCGGTTAAGGATATCAAATATGGTGGCAGTGATCTTTCAAAAACGTGGTTCAATGTAGAGATGGGTATCATTAACCCATCAGCCGAAACCTTCGCGTTCAACCGATTTTTTGGACAGCTGCGCTTTAACGGCGAATTACTCGCCACGGTGGTAAAAGATGGAGCAGGGGCCAACATACAGGTAATTCCCGCCGCTGAGACCGTGATCACGGTCCCGGTATACATCAATCACCTGTCTACGGCGCTCGCTATTAAAGACATCATTTTAAAGATCATTGCCAAAGTGCCGGTGACGGGTCTCAACTTCAACGGCATGCTGTACGTGGGTGGTATTGGGTTACCTGTCAATCAAACGGTCAATTTGAATTTCTCCAACCCGGTGCCTGGTATTTATGGCACCCGTAAATCGAATTGCTTTACCTGCGCCTCCGTTAACGGGGTGCTCAATTAATACGTCATGGCAAAATCCACGGGCAAGAACAAACAAAAGACAATCGCTTCCGGACACGATCCCTTTAATGGTGAGGTGTACCTGTACAGTGATGGTAAAGGTTATTGGATTGAGAACTTTCGTACCGGTCACGTCAGCGACTATCTGCAAGATGCCGCCGGTAAGCTCGTGGCGACTGAAGCCGAAGCCCGAAAATGTTTTGAAGCAGAGATCAGCAACGCGCAATTTGTTGGTGCTATATACCCCTAAACCCTTTTCATGATGCGGCGTGAACTGGGTAATAAATTGATACCGCGGCCACAAGGCCAAATGCTCTTTTACAAAGATGGCGACACAGCAGACATTGCCACCAAAGTGATGAAGGTATTCAGTGAGCAACGCCACCAGGTAGCGGCCTTAGCCCCTCACCTGGTAGGGCCAACGCTTCAGGACACCTGCCGGAACATTTGGCGGATCGTAAAGGATAACATCCGCTATCAGACGGACCCGAAAAATAACCAGTGGGTACGACGGCCGGCGCAGATGTGGTGGAGTGGAGTAGGGGACTGCAAGAGTTACAGTGTGTTCATTGCTTCCTGCCTGGACGCACTGGGGATTGCCGGAAGTTTCCGGTTTGTGAGCTACGACAAAGGACCACCCACGCATGTGTATGTGGTGGTGAAAAATAACGGTAGTGAGATTATCCTGGACGCAGTAATGCCAGGCTTTGACCAGCAGAAACCTTACAAGTATAAACTTGACTACAACATGACACGCATATACGAACTATCAGGGATCAGACAACAGACACGTGTTAACCCGCAAATCGCGGGTGGGCTTTCTACGCTCGTGCTGGGTAAGCAACGCCGGGAAGTGCTCACAGAAGCATTACCAGGACTTGCCATACTGGCTATTTACCAGTTTATCCCAAGCGGTAATGGCAATGAGTTCACCAAAGCGATGCCATCGTTTGCAACTTCTGATAACCTGCTGAGCAGGTTGCCACCGATCATAAAGGACAAGCAGTACAAGAGCTTTCAGAGTTTTTGGGATTTTGGCGATTGGGCCGGGATCAAAGTGGAAAATGAGGTTTTCCCGAAACTACGTACCCTGCTGACGGCACAACTGGGCATGGATCCGCAAGACTGGTGGCGCAAGGTGCTGAGTACCGGCAGCTACAGCAGTATAACGGGAGCTGAGGAAGATGCAGCCGCACAAGCGGCCGGTGGTAGCGCTGAAGGGCAGGCGATTGAAGCCATGCTTAAAAAGGTGAAGGGCATTGTTAATGGACTGTTTGGTGGTACGGATATCAAGTGGAAACGGGGAGACCCCGCTACCTGGGGAGCTGCCTACAGTGACTGGGATGGTTACCCTTTTAATCCGCTCAATCAGATTCCGATCGGTAGCCCTACGGATCCGCGACCGGTGAACATGACCCCCGTGAGTAATCCAACACCGGTTAACAACCAGCCTTACACGCCACAACCACAACCATACACACCGCCCCCGGCCAATTATAACCAGCCACCGTTGCCACCGGCACCGGCGGATAGTGGGAACAGCAGTACGGGGTTGATCATCGCGGCCGTGGTAGTGGTGGGTATCCTGGCCTTTAAGGGCAAATAACAAAATTGTCAACATTTAAACGATCACTTATATGGCAAAGTTCAAGCTAAAAAAACTGCCAAAGAAGCCAAAGCGCAGTGCTTCAAATGCTACAAAGGAAAACTACCTGAAGAAAGTAGCAGAGGTTCGCAGCTACAACCAAGGCATTGCCCGTGAAAAGGCAAAGGCCGAAAACCTCAACAAACGCATTGCTTCTATCAGCGGGGCATCGGTACAGCCCGGCAGGGTATCTGCAGGCGGCGGACCGCGCAAGCGCAAAAGCAGTGGCGGTAAAAAGAAAGCGGCTAAAAAGTCTAAGCGCAGGCGTTAGACCGGCCGGGTGATCGTCTCAACATTCATTAACTACAAATTCTCATACAATGGCAAAGAAGTTCAACATAAAAAAGCTCGACATTAAAGGCGTCCTGGTAGGATCAGTCGGTAATGCCGGTGGTGGCTATGTAGCCATCAAAGCAAACAAAATTGAAACAATAAAAGCAATGCAGCCGTGGGCGCGCGGTGCCATCAAAATGGGTGTTGGTGCATTGGTAAAAGGTTTTGCGCCCCAACTTGTGAAGGACAAAACCATGCTGCAAGGTATTGAAGGTTTTGGCGCGGGTTTGTGTACTGTCGGTGGTTTGGAAATCGCATCTAAATTCGACACCTCAATTCCGGCCATTGAAGGTAACGGCGATGTACTGGGCCAGGTGTATTTTGATGAATCATATACGCACGGTGTATCCGGCAATGGTGATGTGATGGGGGCCACTGATATGTATAGTGGTAATGTCATCAACATGTAACCGGCAACGTTACAGGCTTCTTATTCAAACAATTCAATCAACTTTAAAAATTAATACAATGGGACCAATTCAAATATTCCCGCAAGATAAAAGACGGGCCACGCTTTTAAGGGTGCGCGAGTGGGCAAAATCTAAAGGTATCAATCCCGAACAGGTGAGCTACAGCTACCTGCGAGTGGGCTTACTGATGGAAAATGCCAAGAGCGTGTACAAGTTCCCACTGAGGGCAGAATCCGGCGAATCCCTGGTGCATGATAAAAAGCTCGATCAGAACGACAGCTTTGTACCCATTGGTTTTGGCCTGCGCCTTCTGGCAGAAAATCCTGCCACGCCCGGTGTAGGTATTTTACAAACCTATCCTAACGTGCAGGAATTTCCAGCGGTGGCCCTGGAGACCGTGCATACCCATTTCAATATTTTCTACAATGGTTTTTATGAGATCAAAGTAGATGAGAAGGTGTATGTACCTGGCTTTGCCACTGACGAAATGCTTTGCGTGCGTACAACTCAGAAGTCAGCGGCTACTAACTTCAGTGAGCGCATTGACACGGACGGATGCGTTGACCTGGGAGCGGATGTAACCCTGAATGGTAGCCGTAAAAACAGCGTCACGCTCACGGTGCCAACATTCCCCGGCATGTTGATACAGCAGGTGGCTGCTGCAACCCGCAATTACGTGGTTTGCTATATCCCCGGTTTCCTGATTGCCGGCGGCGGTAACATTGGGACGCTTTAATTGAAAAACCAATGCGGTCGTAAATAAACAAGCAAAACAAAGCCCTGCACCTGAGCTACAGGGTGGGGCTTTTTAAATTTTTACATCATGTGTCAAAATACAGCAACGCCCAACTTCCTGCAAGTCGAAGTCCTGATAGATTCGGCGAAACTCACCTACAGTCTGAAGGATGAAGAAATCCTGCGCACTGCCAAAAAGATCATTGCCATTGAAGTGTATAAGGTGGGCAACGTGAGTATTTCACCGCAGGGCCGGCCGGTGGTTAACAATACCGTTTTTGCCAAATCTTTTCTTATGCTGAAAAGCGGGGACAATACGGAAATGATCAATTTGATCCCTTTTCCTTCTATGGATCGTACCACAAATAACGGTCGGCTGTTCTATGTCAATATTCCCCCTATTGCACCCAGTAAGTGTTTTATCCAGGTGGGAACCATTGCAGGCATTGTGACCGGTGAAAGTTTCCTAATCGGTTTCCATTACGAGAAATAATCACAAATCCAATCCCTATGCTATCAGAATACGTAGCCACCATCCTGACGCCCCTTGTGGCTTTTTTCCTGCACAGTATCTACAAGGAGATAAAGTCGATCGGACAAAAAGTAGAGCAATTGATGATCAATGAGGCGGCTAATCGGGAGCGGTTGGAAGATCAGGAACGCAGGATAACACATCTCGAATTTAAAAAGGTACCATAATGGGAAAGCAAAATATTTTCAGGCGGGTAGGCAAGTGGTTCAAAAAGATTTTTTCCAAAACCAAAACGATCGCGGAAAAGTATATCCCGGTTGGTATTGAAGTAGTGGAAGAAATAAAGAAGTTGGTGGATAGTCCGCTAACACCACTATTGACCATGCTCATACCAGGTACATTGGATGACGCCATAGCGGCAAAGGTAAAACAGGTATTGCCCGGTGTCCTGGCATCCCTGAAGATATCAAACGGGTGTGCCAATAAAAGTACGCCGGATGAAGTAATACAATGCGCTATTGCTTACCTGCGGACGCTGAAGCCCGGCGATGAGCGGCACGACCACTGGTTGAGGATTGCCGCCAAAATAACAGCCGCCGTTTCCGATGGAGTTCTGACAACGGCTGAACTGATAGACATTACACAGGAGGTTTACGACAACGAATACAAAAAGTAATATGGTACGCGGAACTAATGATATCGTAAGCTGGTTTGGCAATACCAAGATGCCTTATTGGCGTATTTACCCCCACAAAAATATTGGAGGGGGTAACATCGTGTTGCAAAGTGAACAGGAGGAAGGTCAGTCACCTGGTGATGCCCTAAAGGATTTGCAATATAAGATACGCGTTATAGCCCGTGGTTTTTATACAATCGCAGCTTTTCCTGAACCCAACAAACTTCCTCCAAAGGGCTACCACCTGACAGAGATCGAAATACCCCAGTCAGAGCCTCAGCATGCGCAGATCGCCGGCCCGGTGGGTATTTCCCCTGAAGACGTGCAAAGGCAAATTGATGCGGCGCTAATGAGCTATAAACAGGCGCAGGAACTGGAGCAAATGAAAAAGGAGTTTACTGAACTAAAAAAGGAGAACAAGGAGCTGAAACAGGCAGTTGATGCCCCCTGGAATAAAGTGATTGGCACCCTCGCACCCTATGCGCCGCAGATCATACAAGGCATCTTTCCACAGGCTGCAGTAGCTGGTTTCCCGCAGCCGGACAATGGCCCGGTGGATAATCATATCCAGGAGGCTGAAGTTGTGGAGGGTGCAGAGCTTACGCAGGAACAAAGCGCTGTAATCTCTGAGTTTATCAATGAACTGTCCGCAGCGGATCCCGACTGGTTGAATACCCTGAAAAGGCTCACGAAAAAAATAAAGGAATCCCCTTCAATGATTGGGATGGTAAAAACTTTCATCTAATGCCCAGCTACAATACGACCACCATATCAAACGTCTTTTCCAGGCTTTACAGCAACCTGCGCCGTTTCTATGCGCAGTATGCTTCAAACTTTGTGAGCCGCCAATACCTGGTATTTGCCAATGTGGTACTCAAGCGCCCGGACCGGATCCCGTATTACAATTCTGTAGACGGAGCGCGGTCAAAAAATAGCCCGGCAGGGTACTTGCCTACAAATGTTTCACCATATTACTTCCGTGAAAGACCCATCTATTTTTATGACCCGCTTGCTTTCATGCAGTGGCGTATTGGCAATAGCAACACGTATTCCCTTACGGCCAATCCTCCCTATATAATCCTGCACTTGTTCCTAAATGGCAAATACCAGGATGTTTATGTGAACTATGACAGCGGGAAAATGGACCTTGAAATGTACGCGCTTGACGCTATCCTTTTTGTGGAGCAGGAAAATCAGATCATTGAATTGCAAAAGGCGCTCGAAGCTGTGCTATTGCAGATTGTTATTTCTTACATTCAGATAAAGAATTTAGAACAGGCACAGGCGCAGGGTAGGTACAACAACACTGCTTTTATCAGCAAGGCAAAGGGATTGGTAGAGGGATGGATCAATAGCCTGCAAAATGATTCGCGATTTGTGGTGAAGGTGTGCGCGGAGTGCAACAACAACGCTTTTTTGGGTGATATCTATACGCCTATTACCTACATCACGATGACGGGTGCCGTGGCGCTCACGTGGATGACAAAATCTTATGCCCAGTATGATGCGGCTAAGAATTACATTGATGAATTGCTGGTACTCCCCGAACGCCTGCGTGTTGACCTTGACCTACAATGGAAGATAGTACAAGGCTATACCGGTCCGGTAGACAGTGGAGTTACGCCAATGGCACCGGGTTCAGTAACTGCTACTATTCCCAAAAGGAAAGACTATTCCTGGTTGTGGTGGGTACTGGGTGGGGCCGCTGTGTTAGGCGTAGCAAAAGGAAGCGGTAACAACAATAAAAAAAGCAAGTAATGGCGGAACCTAATGTATATAGTGCGGCGCAGATTATTGGCAAAACGCTCATTGCCAAACGCATTGTTGACGTGTACAACAAGGTGCCGGATACACCTGGTTCAGTAAAAATTGCCGGGGTAAAAACTGGCTTACCCGTAGGTGTGGTGTATTCATGGGTGCAGGATTCCAATGATAAAAGCATGTGGTGGCAGTTTAAAAACCCCAATGGGACTTTTTACTATGTAAAACATGCTCCCGGCTATTTTGACATTGGCGCATTACAGCAACAAGGTGCCTTATCGACTTTAGAGCAGATTGAGCTTGAAAAGGAGAAGGAGGAAGCAAATAAGCCCTGGTATGAGAAGTTGGGTGAAGGCGTCGGCAAGATGGTGACAAATGGGGTTTTCTTACTGGGCGGTTTCCTGCTGGTTCGTGAAATCATCCGTTCAACATCCAACAACAATAGGTAAGTATGGCAAATTTTCAAACAGCATACAAGACAGTACGGGCAAACGAAGGTGGTTACCGCAACGTGGCGCATGACGACGGCGGGGAAACTTATAAAGGTATTGCCCGCAACTATTGGCCGGCGTGGGCTGGTTGGAAGATCGTGGATGATTGGAAGCGCACCCACATCATGAAAAAAGGGGATGTAATTCCCGATCCGCGGCTGGATCAATTGGTACTGGATTTTTTTGAAGTCAATTTCTGGAAAAAGAACAACCTTGAAAAACTCAATAACCAAAGCCTGTCCACGCTTGCTTTGGATATGTCCATCAACCACGGCCGTGGCCCTAAGCTCATTAATGAAGCCTGCGAAAGGATCCGCCCCAATATTCCTATTAGCTCAACGGTGACAGCCGATAGTGTGGCTGTCATGAACCAATACCCGCAGCTCAGCTACGGGTATATCGCTAACGCGCGCGTTGCCTATGTGGAAAGCCTCAAAACACAACTGGGGCCGGACTACGCCGGGGTACTGGCAAGGGCTAAAGGTTTCCTGACAAAGTACAGCGGCGAAATTGCTACCGGTGCCGGTCTCCTGATAGGGGCCGTTCTGTTTTTTTTTTGATCTCTAAATCTGGCGACTAATGGCACAATATTTCAGTTATACGGACTTTTGGGAGACGGGCATTAACGATAAGATTACGCCCAAATGCTCATCCATTATTTTTAAAAATATGGGTGATAAAGCGGCCACCATCAATAAAGTTTGGCGGATTGAACCAGGTGAGGAAACACCCGCTATATCAACCGGTCACCCGGAAGTAGTAGACATGACCACATACCAGGTTGCTTTTGACGAATCCAGCGGTGGTACTGCACCACTTGTCGTTGCAATGTTTATAGAGACAATGCCAATTTCTTCACCCAACGGCAGTGACGGCAATGCCTGCGATAAATTTTAATATATGTCTTTTCTGATTCCATCCCGCGGCGGTACAAAGATGACTATCAATTTTACAGGGGATGGTTCCTTTCCAATACCCAACGGCGTACTGGTGGACATCATTGAATTAAAGCCCACGGTAGACCTGGCCGCTGTAGAGATCGGTACTACCCCTGGCGGTGATGAGATCATGAGCGCTACGCCGGTGCCTGCTGCCGGTCCGAACCTTATCGGTACGATGGTCAAAGGACCGCAGACAGTCTATTTCACCGGTATAACAGCCCCTACACAAATTATTTTCTATAGAAAGTCTTAAAGTCTATGAAGCGTCTAATTTCCATTTTTGTGACAATAATTAGCCCCTTGCTGTTAATCAGCCAGGTGAATGAATACAGCGCCAAACGAATACGGGCTACAGATAGCATGTATGTCAATGGCCGGTGGGTATCGAAGATCACCACCAACCTGAACAGCGCTGATAGTAACAGCCACAACATGGTACCTACCAACAGGGCCGTGATGGATATTTTGCAGGGTGGCGGTGGCGGGGTAAGTCCTACCAGCAATTTCCGGTCCGATATTCCTACGCTATCTGAAATCAAAATATATTCCCCGGCGCAAGGCGTTGCTTCAAGCAACGCTATTACCAATTACTCCCATACCTCCGTTGATAGTACCCGTTACCAATTCAGCCGCACCCGTGCAGGTATTTCGGGCACTGAGTATGGTGGGTGGCTGGTTCCTACAGCTTCTGGTGATTCTATAAAAGTTACGGCTCCATTCTGGGTTGTGTTCGGCGACAGCCAGGCCGAAGGTCACCCGGGCAAACACGGACGGTTGCACTGGCTGCTGAGTGGATCGCCGCAGAATAGTTTTAAGTACGACTACCCGGATAGTGCGGGGCAGTTGTCATACCACCTGCGTACCCGTACGAATATGCGATTTTATAACCACGGCATCGGCGGGCAGACTACCACGCAATGCAGGATAAGATTCTACCGCGACGTATTGGGCCAAAATGTACCGGCCATACCGGATGGACGCGGGGCGAGGACCATATCCCGCAAACCGGATGGCGTCATTATCATTGTCGGGATCAACGACGTTTTCAACGGGGTGGGAATACAGACCATTAAGGAAAACATCGAATGGTTCGCCGCCTCCTGCCAGGAGAACGGGATTCGCTGTGTAATACTAAACCTGCCGGGTGACGCGCTGTCAGGTCAGGCGGAACTAATAAAAATTGCTACAATAAACGAATGGCTTAAATCCGGGGTACTGGATCAATACGGGGCCTGCCTGGTTGATTACAATACTTGGTGGAACAACCCGGCCTATGGCAATGACAACATTCACCCCACTGCTTTGATCGTTGATGATATTCATCCCAGTGCGGTGGGGTATGATAGCCTGGCTGCTTATATCGTGCGGCAGGCTAAGCTACCGGTTTTGACAAAAGCAGTGTTCATTAATGAGCTTAGTTCATCTACACCCGTAGGATATGCCCGGCCTTCGGCGATTACCATTGATGGTACAGCCTACGCCCTTGCTTCACTCAATGATACTATTGCGATCAATACGTTTGTGCCTGATAGTTTGTGGATAAAAATAACAGGGTCTGTTCCCGTCACTGTACCGGATACAACCGGTTTTTCTCATATTGAATGGATGCAGGATAACAACCCCACGGATTCTACTTTTTATACCCGCAAAACACTCTACAGCGGATCACAAAAAACAACGATCAATGCCAGTGGCCTGACGCTCATTTCTCCCAGTGGGGCCACCACAACTATGATCGAAGTGAAGTTGCCCGATATGACCAACCACGGCTTGCAGCTGAACGTGGGCAGTAGTGGCGCGCAGATGGTATTAAACGGGCTAAGTAATACGGCAATCCTTAACAGTTCGGCCCTTTCCATTTACCAGGCCGGTGGCAATGCGGTAGGGACGAATGGGTCTATCGTTTCCAGTGCATTCGGTTCGCAGTTTGGCAGCTTGCAAGTGGGTAATAACACTGCGCCCGGCACTACAGGTTTTGGTATCGGGGTATATGGCGGGGCAATAAATTTAGAAATGGGAGGATCAGGAACGTTGGATAATGATGGGTTGGTTATAAAAAAATGGAGTACGCTGACGCCAAATGTTTCCTTTCCCAATAAGCTGCAAGGCACGATCAGAACATCCACCGGGTGGGGCAATACCGGTGACAATGATTCCTTAGCGGCGCTGGTGTTAACGCCCACCTTCAACGATACAACCGTAAGTACTGGTATACCTGGTTTCTTCGGGGGTACGTTTTACCGGGCTAATCCCATCAGCTTGGGCAACAACAGGCACTTTGCGAATTGGACAGTGAACGGCGATAACTGGTGGAATACCGGCGGCGGGTCCACCGTCATAGGTTCCAACCGTGTAACACCGCGGAAACTTTTTGTTGATGGCAGTGTCGGACTGCGGCGGGACAGCTTGCCGACAATAACGGATGCCACCGATCAATACCTGGTATCGGTAGATGCTTCTGCAACGGCAGACAGCAACCGGTTGAAAAAATTCTTAATGACCAATCTTTTACCGGTAGGACAGGCCAACCAAACTTTAACGGGCAACCGCAGTATTTTGGGGGCTGAAGTGTTTGACTTTTCCTTTGTCTCTATCCGCAACCTCATCATTACTGCTTTTACAACATCCGTAGCTGGCCGGTTCACCATAGAAAATGAAATGGAAGAAAGCATTGTTGAGCATAATAGCAGTTTCAGTTTTACTACGTCGGTTAATTATGTATGGACCGGCACCACCGGAACCGGCACACTGCCTGACCTGGCTACCTCGACGAAGCGCATTTACCATGTAAAAAATGCCGGGGGCGGTAATCTCACTATTGATACGATGGGCGGCAACCTCTACGACACGGGTTCAACTTCCACGATCACGGTACTACCTGGTGAGACCAGGACTTTAAAAGCGGGTACTTCTTATTGGTACGTTTTCAATAATTAATCATGCGATACATTTTTTATTTTCTCCCGCTGTTACTGCTGCAAACGCAGGCGCAGACCATTACAAAATACCCGGTTAAGTCCGGGCAGGATTTTGGTTTTGTTGTTGTGAAATCTTCTAAAGCCGCCACTAAAGCGCCCCTGGTGGTATTCCTGCACGGGATCGGAGGCAAGGGCAATGGAACAGCCACCGACCTGGAGAGGCTCATTGGTGAGCTTCCCAATGAGTTTAAAGCGGGTATTGAAAAATATGGGATGATCGCGGTAGCGGTTCAGTCCGGCTCTGCCTTTACACTGGGTGAAGCAGGATACGCCCGTAACTGGGGTTTGAAGAACTTACCGGTAGACAGTACGCGAAAATATTTGACCGGCCTGAGCTGGGGCGGTGGAGGCGTTGGCTATTTTATAAAAAGCTCACCGGGTAATGCCGCGCTGTTTGATGCGGCCGCGCCTATTGCCATGACCTGGCAGACAGGGAGCGGCTTTAGATATATCGCAGATGCAAAGTTGCCGGTATGGATATTTCACAACCTGGCCGATCCCAACGGCGGTACACCGGTAGCGGCGTCAACCGGATACTATGATAGTTTGCTTTCCTGGAATCCGGCGATACAACCAGCGATCACCCTTTTTAAAAAGGATCCACCGTTGCACGGTGGATGGGGGGAGGCATACAATCCTGACAAAATCCCCATGCCTGCAGGCAGCCAGGGAATCATTGCGCCGGCCGTGAACCTGTATGAATGGTTCTTGTCAAATTCCAGTACCCACCGGGTAGCTGTGCCGGTACTTGCGCCACCCAGTACCGAACAGACCGCGGTGATCAGCTACACCCTCACCGGCAATAAAATTACACTGGACGCACAGGGGAGTAGTAATTACAAAGCCTGTGAATGGACGGTGACCGGCCGGCCGGCCAGTGTCAGTGAATGGGCATCCCTCATTAACGGGGCCATGTGGCAGACCGCAACCGGTACTTTTCCGGCGCCCGGCAACTATACCATTCAACTTACCACGTACGGGAATTCCAATTATTCTGGCACCACCAGGAAAGCGAGTGTGACGGTGACAGTCGGCACACCGGCACCGGAACCGCCGAAAGTAGTTGCTTCCTACGACCTGGTGCGCAAGGTGGTCACCTTTGGTGATGGCAGCCAGGAGAGCATTGCCACCGCCACGTATGACGTGGCGAAAATGAAACTTACGATAGTCACCGATAAGGGAGGAACCTATATTTTTTAAGTAGTTTTTTCATAGCAGTAACCTGGAGGCCCGGCGTATCTACGTCGGGCTTTTTTGTTGGAAAATAAGGTAGGGGGTAGCCTTCTCGGAAGTATCATATACTGTGGAATCATACCAGGGCAGACAATTGGGGGCTTTAAATCTTTCATTGGCGGGAACATCTTTCAGGTAGATCCGCCATTCTGCTATTGCGGTAAAATATTCCGGGTAGGCTTTCTGCCACGCCACCCGGTTCCAGGCATAAAGAAAATGTTCACCAAGGTTATTGTGGACGATGGAGATACCGTCCCATTGCTTTTTCATAGCAGCAAGTTACTGCTTTACCTCGTAGGTATAGGCGTCTAGTTTACCGCAAATGGCTGAACAGCGGTCTGCCAGGTTTTGGCAGATATAGTAGTTACCGGTATGATCGCGGGCTTTGTAGAAGGCGGCCATATATTCGGCACATTCCCGGAGGAACGCGGCGATCTTGCGCAGGTCAATAAAGGCAAAAGCGGGGTCATTCGATCCCCAGCCGGTGGTAAATTTTTCAAACAGGAAGGCGACCGCTTCGAGGTGGCGCTTTACTTTTTCTTCCTGGTTGAGGTAGTTGGTGCGGGTGCCGACGTTGGTATTGGCGGTAATGAACCACATAGCCCTGTATTCCCGGAATACATGTACATAAACATCGTTACAGGCTACCAGGACCTTTGTCAGGTACCGGTTTGTTTCGGCGATAAACCGGGCAGTTTCGCGTTTTGATTTGAATGTCACCCGGTTGCCGTTACCCAGGTAAATGTTCCGGGGCGATTTGTCCGTGCGACGCTTGTTGATGTTGATTTGTTTCACGCTGGCAATAAGAGTTGTAACGCAATGCCGTGGCGGCTTTGCGGGCAAAATCCGTTCATAAAATGTGGTATAAAATGAAGGTAGTGTAAAACAAGATATCCCGGAACATTGTTCCTATATTTATTTTTTTTAAGTAATTGATAGTTAGATACTTGTACATTTTTACAAACCACTTTTGGGATTATAATTAATGGTACGATAAGTAGGGGCAAAAGAAAAACCCACGCGTGGCGTGGGTTTCAAGCGAAAGATAATATTAATTGACAAGTCTTCCGGGCGACCATGCACAGTAAAACTAACTATAAGTATTACTTTACAGAAACGCCTAACATCTTCAGGAGCTTCTCTTGTTTTCCATCTTCTTCAACTTCAATGAGTACGGATACTTTCCGCCTTACTTTACCTGTGAATTCCTGACTGGCCGCACCTGCCACAGAGGTAAAATGTTTGAAAAAATCATATTCCAGGATAGAACCAATTTCAACCAGTAATGTAGTGTTAATTCCTTCATTATCAAAAATATAGTTAACACCACCCCGTGTCTTGTTCAACCTCCGTGCAAATTCAGCAACGCTCATTCCCTTTTTCCCCAACGCTTCGCGAATAATGGAACCTATATGTATGCTTTTCGCCATAAGGACATTTTAGATAGGACAAAAATCATTCTTCCATTCCGGATAAAATGATTATCACTTTATAGAGTTTTTATACCTTTTTGTACAAATATTTTGTACTATCAGAAAAACAGCATAAAATTGTATAGAAATTTTGTACATAGTAAACAAAAACTGTTAAAGAAGTAAAAATATTCCTCGAATGATACACAATCAAACTTTGGCGAATACCTGGTGTGAGTTGGGCAACCTGACAACGATGTGGAAGGAAGCTGTTAAAAAACGCTTGGGGTGGAAGTCAGATAACCCCTTCTATAACCGCATTACGGGCAAACAATGGTGTACACCAGCCGAACGGGAGGTATTTATCCAAACGCTTTCAGAACTTCAAATAAATAAGCCTCAGAACCTGTTTCCGGAGGTGGAGAAAGCAATGATGACCGCAGAATAATTTGCGAGTTGGTTTTTTAGGAAGCCGGGGTGTTTCCACACACCGGCACTTATTTTCCCCAATAACCCTTTTTCCATGCTCAAAGAATTGACAGTTGATCAATTACGGATACTGTTGTATGCCCTGGATAATCTCCAGGGAGAAATAGCGGCGGATCTGAACGGGTGGACTATCGGGCCGAATGAACAAACCGACATAGATACCCTTGCCACTACAGTTGAGCTGTATTGCCAAACCGAAGCCTTACGCGTTCTAATTGATCAACGGATTTCTTCCCATGACTAACCCCCTTAAATTCTAATGACCCAAATTCTAAAAGTCCAATCGTACAACGGTGCAAAGGATAATATCGGCAATGAAACCTATGCACATATAGCTATCGAGTTAATCCAATCCGGCCCGGCGCTTCAAAAAGCAATTGCATCCCTGCGAGAACAATTGCATTTGATGGATAGTGAGGGTGCTGATATAAAGAAGCTGGAGGAAAACTATGAAGCGAAAAAAAAGAAATTACCGGCTGTAACCTGGTCCGGCACTTTTGTAGAAGCTACAGCCATCAAAAAAGCTGAAGATATTAAAGCCTACATGGCTGGAAAGCTGTCCTGGCAACAAATAAGGGACGATAAAAAGTACTGGGTTAGAAGCCGCAAAATAGAGCAGTTAAAAGACTATAGCGGGCTTATATGTATTGACATTGACAAACTGTCCACTGAGAAATTAGCCAACATAAAGGAGCGCCTGAAGGCCGATAAATACACCTTCTTTGTTTTCACGTCACCCTCGGGACTGGGAATGAAAGTACTGGTAAAGGTGCAAGGTGGTCAAGCGGCCCACGCATTCAATTTCCTTGCACTGGAAAAATATTTTAAACATGAATACCAGGTTGACATTGACCCGTCAGGTAAAGACGTTAGCCGCCTATGCTTTCTATCTTATGACCCCAATTGTTTTATTAATTATGATTCTGCTCTCTTTGCCCATAGCAGTAACGATACTGACCTACCGGTGCCTGCTCCTGCTTTATCAAAAGGGGAAGAAAGAACATTCCAGGACGCGGACAATGACTTGGAATGGATAAAGGCATTCACCGATAAAAAACTGACATATACTGAGGGATTCCGCAACAAATATGTGCACCTGTTTGCCTGTAATTGTAATAGGAAGGGAATTGAAATTAATGATTGTTTCAATTACGTAATGGGGTTTGCCGGGGACCTAAAAACTGATGAGTTAACCTCTACTATAAAAAGCGCCTATGATCACAATACGCACGAAGCTGGCAAATTTGCTCAGCGACAAAGCACCAACGGGAATGCTAAGAAGCAGATTACAAAAAGTGGCGAGAACAATAGCGCAATTTCTGTTCCTGCCACCAACGGACAGCAAACCAACGGGCAACAAAATAACGGGGATGAATATATAAAATTTTGGTCGCTTACCCAGGACGAAAAGCGGTTGGATGAGCAGGGACAGCCACTTCTAAAATACAGCCTAAAGTACAACCGGCTCATAGAGTTTTTGGAAGCTGCCGGATACCATCGCCTGCGCCTGCCGAATAATTCGTATCAATACATCCGATTTAAGGACAATATCGCGGAACCGATCCAGATCATCAATATGAAGGATCACGTAATTGCCTGGTTGCTCGAAAAAGAATTTGACGGTGTATTGGAAATGATGCGGCGGGGTGCGAAAAGTTATTTTGTACCACAGATCATGGAGGGACTGCGATACAAAGCTATTGAGTTTGTTAAAGATACCGCTACCGAAGCCTTTTTTTACTTCAAAAATTGCATCGTGCGGGTTACTAAGGAAGGGACTACCACCTTAAAATATACCGCTGCCCAACAGGCCATTTGGGCATCATCCATGATACAACGGGATTTCACCCCCATTGATATGAAACTTCCCCTTACCCCCGACGGAGAGGCAGACGAAGAAACGTTCAAAAAGTGCGTAATGGCCAAGTATATTTTGCTTGTCAGCCATAGTCCAAAGAGCAAAGAGGAAATATCATTGAATGAAGCCAATCAACGTTATTTATCAATATGCAGTAGCATTGGGTACATGCTGCACGGCTACAAAACACGCATAGCAAAAGCAGTAATTGCAGTGGACCATAAGATTCCTGAAGATAAATCGGAACAGAACGGCGGGACCGGTAAATCAATAGTAGGTGAGAGCATTAAGTTTTTAAAATCAACCACTATAATAGATGGCAGGGAGTTCAAAGAAGACTACCCTTTCCGCTTTGAAATGGTGGGGGTGGATACCAAAGTGGTGGTTATGCAGGATTGCCGGGCCAACCTTGATTTTGGTTCATTCTTCGTACCCATCACCAACGACTTTACTTACAACAGAAGGCATACCGGATATATAACATTACCATTTGCAGATAGCCCGAAATGGTGGTTTGATACCAATTTTGTCTTCAAAGGCGAAGGCGCTTCCTTTCGGCGACGGATGCACGTTATAGAGTTTGATGACTTTTTTGACGAGAACCATACCCCATACGACGAGTTCGGCCATTACCTATTCCAGGAGTGGGACGATCAGCAGTGGAATCAGTTCTACAATTTTTATATGTACTGTGTGCAACTATACCTGGCTGAGGGACTGATTCAATACCCCAAAAGCAATTACGAAAGCCGGAAAATGGTTTCAGAGACGCCGGCAGAATTTATTGACTTCCTAGACGCCACCGGAACAGAGGGGGAATTTAAACACAAGCGCAATGGTTGGTTTGAGAAAAAGGAGTTGCTGAAGGCATGGAATACCGAAGCGAAAGAATTGAGCATGCAGCCTACCACCCCCCATTTGCTTACAAAGTGGATGAAAAAGTATTGCCAGGCCCGGCCGGTAAATCTTTTTAAGGATAAAACCAACGGGACAGAGTGGTGGCTACTGGCAGATGAAAATTATAAGGGTACTGGCAAACGAAGTGAGAAAACGACACCACCGGCTGAA
Source organism: Geoglossum glabrum (assembly GCA_021527465.2). NCBI lineage: Eukaryota > Fungi > Ascomycota > Geoglossomycetes > Geoglossales > Geoglossaceae > Geoglossum > Geoglossum glabrum. The sequence continues at coordinate 2,091 of JAJDFE020000645.1, read as the reverse complement.
GAATTACCATTCTAAAATTTTTTGTCATGACAAGGGACGAAAGAATAATTGAATACTTGCGCAGCATAAGCCGCGGCATGATCAGTGTGACACCTGTACAGGTAAAAGAGCTTATTCAGATTGCTTTGGGCAATAGAGGCGGGGAGAATGCCTTCTGTAAGTTGATGCGGTGGAGTGAATTATTAAATTGTTGGGAGGTACTGTACACTGTGAATACTACAGATGAGCAAATTGAAGCTCGAATCCGAGAGGCATTGAATCTTCCACAGGTTGACAAATTTTATAAGTGGGAATGCTATGGTAGTGACCACCAATTGCAGGGAAACATTTTTACAGCTAATACAAGTCTATTTTAATATGCCACGCAAAAACTCATATCCAACGGTAACCGATCAGTTTTGTGGCGCTGGTGGTAGTAGTCAGGGGGCACTGAAAGCAGGTGCGGAAATAAAACTGGGGCTGAACCATTGGAAATTGGCCACTGAGACTTACAGTACGAACATTCCCAATGCAAAAGTAGACTGTACAGACATAAGTGCATCCGACCCACGCCGTTATCCTTCCACAGATATTTTGATTTCCTCCCCTGAATGCACCAATCATTCACTCGCCAAAGGACAAAAAATTGTCCAAAAACAAATGGAATTATACGAGGTTGGAAAATTAGATCCCGCAGCCGAAAGAAGCCGCGCCACGATGTGGGATGTATGCCGATTTGCTGAGTATCACCAGTACAATAACATTATTGTTGAAAACGTAGTTGATGCCCGTAAGTGGGTAATGTTTGATGCCTGGTTAATGGCCATGCAGGCAATGGGGTACCTGCATAGATGTGTATATATGAATAGCATGCACAACCATCCAACCCCACAAAGCAGGGATAGAATGTATGTTGTCTTTTGGAAGAAAGGGAACAAGGCACCTATACTAGATTTTCAGCCCTCTGCTTACTGTCCCCGGTGCGAAAAAGACATATCCGCTGTACAAACATGGAAGCAAAAGGATAAGAGGTATGGGAAATATAAGCAGCAATACCTGTATTGCTGTCCTGCTCATGGCGTCATAGTTGAGCCTTATTATTACGCAGCCTTCAACTGCATTGATTGGTCTGACATCGGTTCCCGTATCGGTGATAGAGCGAAGCCGTTAAGCGATAATACAACGAAGCGAATTGCTTATGGTTTGAATAAATATGGTAAGCAATCTATCATTTTACACGCGGCCTATGGCAATGAGGCCCGCGGCGTTGTACGGTCATTGCGCGAATCTTCTTTTACCCAAACAACCATTCCTACGCAGGCAATCGTAAATCCTTTCATTATAAAAGCTGAGCACAGCAACCAACAAAATGTCAGGGCTGCTATTGAATCGTTTCAAACGCAAACTACCCGGCAATCCATGTCCGTAGTTGTACCAATGATCACTGAACTACGAAAAAATCAGAATGCAAGACTGGCCACCGATCCATTAAATATTGTCACTGCTGGTGGCATTCATTCCGGGATTGTAACCAATGAAGCGTGGAATTCTTTTACAGCCTCCTATTACACTACCGGCCACTGTACGAAGCATATTGCTGAAGAAATGAACACGATCACCACCAACGATCGGGTGGCAATAGTTAATTATCAAACGCCTGCTATTGAGGATTGTTATTACCGCATGCTGAAGCCAAATGAAATTAAACTTGCTATGGCTTTTGCTAAGGATTATATAGTTCTTGGAAGTGGGAGGGATCAGGTTAAGCAATTGGGAAATGCCGTTACTCCCCCTGCTATGGAATGGTTAGTTAACCAGGTCATTCAATCACTGTCATAAAATATTATTCGATTACTTACAAAGTAAAATACTACGCAGGCATGAATACAACATCTATCGAATGGACAGACCACACCTGGAATCCGGTCACCGGTTGCACAAAAGTAAGCCAGGGGTGTAAGAACTGTTACGCTGAACGCATGTATGAGCGTTTTAACGGCCGCGGCACTTTCGAGCTTGTCCACCTTCACCCCCGCCGATTAAGCCAGCCAGTGAGCTGGAAAAAGCCTTCAATGATCTTCGTTAATAGCATGTCCGATCTTTTCCATGAGG
>JAJDFE020000644.1:0-21317 GCA_021527465.2 Geoglossum glabrum | reverse complement strand
AAGTACTCTTGATTCTGTAATGTAAAAAGAACTAATTGCTGCCCATTCTACTTTGGGCAGCAGACTGCTTAAATACATAGTTCAGCTGGCTCCCCGATAGCTACCTCGTTCTCTGATCTGACTCTCATTGTCTTGACTCTGTCTGCTATCGGCGATGTCGTCTGCTACCAGCGATATCATCGGCTTGGTATCGACTACTTTCAGAAGTGGCTCTTTGGGTATACCATTTTCGTAGTGACGTCTTTGTCAATAAATGTAGGAAGTTGCTTCTGTTGTTTACTTGGCAGTTGTGTGCAGTTGCAGATGTTGCTTGCTTATGGATCATGTCGTCTTTGTGAAGGTCTGACATCGTTATGCTGCCTGGCAGTTGGAAGCGGTTTTGGAAGTCCGATGCGGCTATGAGCCTCCTTTGTGGGAGCCTCATTGCTAGTGCCTTACATCATGACTCCATTGCCTAAAAATCTTGCCTGGGACAGGATAATACTCTGCTGCATCATTGTCACGAATGTAGATTTCAGGGTTTGGAAAGCAAGGTAAGATTACTTCTATTCGACAATTCAAAGCTAAAGAGGAGAGGAGGTGTAGAAGGAGACCTCGCATTTATATACATAAGAAGAGAGAGCTCTTGAACCTGCTATGAACTGTCACGAGCCATACCAGCTGCAGTTAAGCTCGCTGGCTATACTACAAATGGTAGTGATTCGCAGTGTGGTCTGTTCGTAGGTCCGTTGAGCAGTAAGCACAGTTGAGGTCTGCGTAGAGTCTTGCATTATGGTTAAGGCTCATGTAGCGGTTCAAGGGCTTTGCACGAGGTTCGTGGGTCTGGCGATAAGCTCATGTGGCTTGGTAAGGCTTGTAGAGGCTAGATTGGAGGCTCAGATTGGAGGTTCATAACAATTATCACGAATGCCTAGACGAGATCTATTGATTCAGCAGGTCTTACTCTTATTTTTACATTGACCATTTAGGCAAGTTCAAAAATCAACAACCTGTGGCATTGAATTGCCAGTAATCGTCTTGCTTTGAAGAATATCTGGTAATTCTACTATTTGCTATTGTGTAGCAGTCCTCTAGCCAGTAGTTCTGATATTCGAGTCAGATTGAGATTGGGGTACTGCAATAGCCTCCTTTAGATATAATATAACTCGAAGACTAACTCTTTTGTACTGATTGTGCCATATCCGTGTAACGGCCATACGAGAGCTTGGACCACAGAGCGAGCCATGCTCACACCGCCAAGGTTTGCGGCTCGCGAACCCCTATTAGAGACCAACGAGGATGCTTCTTGCAACCTCATCGGTCAACATACGTATTGTACATAGAACACCATTAGAATAGAGCTATATCTACATCACTACCTCTACAAACCACGAATCCATATGAGCCATATAGTTCGTAGCACCGACCGTACGTCCGCCTACCACATGCCGAGCCCAAGCACCTGTGACCAACCGCCTAGGCCCTAACAATCCGTAGTATTTCTAGAGCATCATAGATATCTTACTGATTGCGAAGCTCAAACAGACACTTATCGGAGAACCTGCAGCATTCATATAAGGCTATAACCTCAAGCCTCACCATCTCGAGCTGCCATGATGTAGCATTTTCGAGAACCTCCCTCTGCCAGCATTGAATCAAATATATTGTAAAGTCTGCCGTAAATAGCCTCGACTTCGAACAAAGAACTTCCTTATTATTGACAATAGCTTTCCATATACTCGAATACTTTATTGTATCTTCCTCCTCCTCCTTCTCCTCCTCCTCTAGCTCATTATCTGTAGTTCTCGGAATAATATCCTTATCTTCGCTGAGTTCTTTGTTTCTATCAGCATCCTTACCAGTGTCCCCACTAGTGTCCCCACCAGCATTTTCATTAGCATTCTCATTGGCATCCAAACCACCAATATCATTTGTAGCAATTTGGTACCATTGGGAGGGAACTGTTTGAGAGGGGATTAGCTGTAGGAGGGCTAGCCTGGAGGAGACTGGCTGGAAGGTCGTTATAGAAGGTTTTTTGGCACATTGTAAGGAATGCAGAGGCTGAGATATAGACTCAGAATGGGCATGCTTACATGCTGAAGGCTTAGAGATATTGTAAGGTACTAGCAATGAGGCTCCCACAAAGGAGGCTTATAGCCGCGTCAGACTTCCAAAACCGCTTCCAACTGCCAGGCAGTGCAACAACGTCAGACCTCCACAAAGACGACATGATCCATAAACAAACAACATCTGCAACCGCATATAACTGCCAAGCAAACAATGGAAGCAGCTTCCTACATCCATTAACAAAGATACCGCTACGAAAACGGTACGCCAGAAGAGCGACTTCTGAAAGCAGCCGATACCGAGCCAACGACATCGCTGGTAGCAGACGACATCGCCGATAGCAGACAGAGTCAAGACAATGAGAGTCGGATCAAAAAACGAGGTAGCTGTCGAGGAGCCAGCTAAACCATGTATTTAAGCAGTCTGCTGCCCATAGTAGAATGGGCAGTAATTAATTCTTCTACATTACAGAATCAAGAGTACTTCTGCTGATCCAACTTCGTTACATTGTCTCTAAAAGTACTTTACGACGACTCTACGCCAAAGACCCTCTATTATCTATAAGCCGTCACACTACTAGCTAAGCCCTAAGATCTATGCTATGGTCTTACAGATGTGGGTGAAGTGGCGGATGGAGGTTTGAGAATAAGACTCTGTATATAGTATTTCTATAAGGAATAGCTATATTATGATGTCAACGTAATTGACTGGATTAGGCAAGTTACCAGTATCACATTAGGACCTTACATAACTTATTAATCATGTTTGATCGCTCTAGGTCCACGTTTGAACAGATTTGCTAACAATTCTAGTGGTGTGATGATATTTGCTTAGCAATTCTTGATCATTTCGACACTCACAATATTGCACTAGCATTAGGCTAACTCTCAACCACAAGGTGTCTAAGGTTAATTGTAGCTGTAGAATTCGATATAAATATTGATCTATATAGTCCACATGCAGTCACCATGCCAGTCCATGCAACCCTTTTCGTAGGTCAGGTTTGGAATATCTGAGGGGCAGGGGAGGGGAGGGGGGAGTTATTATTGGTAGAAGGGTGTGGGGCACCAATGTGGCTTGTGTAAGAAGCCAAGACAGCACTGCGTTCTGCTGTTCATTTTCCACAACACGCTGGCGACGAACCGCCAGTATCCAAAGCCTCAGTTCCCAGTTTGAAAAAGCATATTTGCCAAATTTGCTTCTTCTGCCCCCCCCCAGCTCAGCCCCTTCCCGGATTCCAATTACGCCCCGCCTTGCATGTCAGGCCGGTAAAGGAAGCCTCGAGGACGGCCCTGAGCGGCCTTGAGCAGCCTGAGGTGGGTCGGTATTGGTGATTGATCACCGACGCTGCTTCAGTTACTTGCCAAGCTGCTCAGCCGTGCAGCACCGACTCGCAGTCATGAGAGGCGATTTAGATATATTTTTGCACTGCCACGCTAGGCAACGCTTGAACTTGACCTCTGTGGGATTTTAAACCTGCTAGCCTTGTGTCGGTATTGATGGTGACGGCCCTTTATGAGGGACGATGTATCCGTTATAGATTGGTAACAAACATCCGCAGTGCACGTAACAGGCTTCCCAATGTTTGTACGATTTCCACTCACCGCCTGGCCGGTGGTTTTGCTGTGGGATCTAGTATACTCCACTTGCTACTACCGCGATGGGTCTATTGACTCTAGGCCTGGTATGCGACGATGTGACTCCCCTTTGCAGCACAATATGTGTTGTTGGCTCAGTGATTCAGATCTTGAATATCCAGACATATGCACGCCACAAGGTCTTTGCGTGAGCAACTCTACTAAGGCAGTGGGCAAGCTGTATTTGAATTCCTGTGCGATTCCAACGTGGTCACAGGGTTGCTCGCCACTTGCCGACTTTTGCAGTATGATCACAAGTTTGCCTCGCCCGTTCAAGAATTCTAGCAGACAGCTCACCACCGAACCCTTAGATATACGAAACTCTGAGTCTCGCGTCACGCAGTGTGAAGACAACAGCTATTGCTGTGGGGAAGAGAACACTACTTGCTGCGACGCTGGGCATGGGCTGCAGCTCGGTTCTCGCGGACAGCTCTTGCAAGCCTCGTCCACAGCTTCGAAGACACCCAGTCCGTCCGCAACAATCACGTCCACGTCAGGCTCGACACCCAATCGAGGTTCAGGTCTCAACAAGGCTGCTTTGGGGATTGGCATTGGGCTAGCCTTTCCGTTAGTTATCATAGTGTTTGTGGTAACTCTGTTGTTCTATAGACGAAAGAAGGTACATGCGATCGAGCAAGGGCAAGAAGGAGCAGGCCACGCGCCAACTTTGTTCGAACTAAAGGGCGAGTCAGTAGCGCAAGAACTGCGAGGATCGGACTCCCACGATCAGACTCATGTGCAGGAACCTTTGCATAATGGTGGAGGATACTAGGGTAATTTATTTGCTCGGTGGAGAAGCTGGGTCATCTCGACATAAAGCTTATACTTGTTGCTTGACGATTTTCCTTAACTTGCCGTTGCAAATAGGGGGAATTAAAGACTAGCTACCATTCTGTACATTTCCGGAAAGTATCACGTCTCTTGTTTAGAACAACGGGTGGAGCACGACAATCGGTGGCGAGACACCCTGCCGGAAAGAGTGTTGGCTAAACCGAAGCAGGAATTCACCAGCATCCATCATATTATTATTATTAGATCCACATTCTGCATATCGTGAACAAACCAGCTTAGTTATGCTAGCATAAAATCTCCGCCTGGTTTTTTTTTTCTTTCTTACCCTTTGAAATCGGTCCTTTGATCTTCGCCGCGAAAATATTCTGCCGGGTAGCGCTCTGGATAGGAGTGTTTATTGATTATGTGGGCTTCTCTAGTATCCGGCGGTAGTCCGTCCAGGTCGTCAAGTAGGAATAGTGACCGTGCATTCTCAAGGTCCGTTAGCCACCTCTTAAAAATTTCCACCTTCTCTTCCCCACTCAGGTTGCTCCAGATTTGGTCGAGGCCTTTCCCTCGAAGCCCTTTGAGCAAATACTCTGGGCCAACATGCCTGGCAATATGGAAGTATGCTTCATGCAAAGAAGCTTGATCATTTGTGTGAATGAAGAAATTTTTTTTTCTTTGTCTGCGTACCGATGCGCAAGCTCTAACAGTGTCTCTGTTTTCCTATCATTCGGTTATATCAGTAATAGTTCATTACAAGTACAATAAGGTTAAGTACCCAATGCCTCCGATCCCAGTAATAGCAATAGCTGTTTTGCGCAACCCCTGGATTTCATTAATAAATTCTTTCAGCGACTCTAACTCCGACTCTCGGCCTCGTAGGATACAGTTTCGACGTAGACCTAAGCCTTCGAAAAACCTTTTATCGCGAGGGTTGAAGCAATTAATAGCGGTCGTTGGGAAGAACCATGGTCTCTGAAAAGGGAAACAATCAGATGAACTTGAATGATACAAAACCAATACGACCTAAAATTTCTATAATCATACATTATGCTCGACGGTGTTAGCGCTAGCTTGCTTAAGCACAAGCCCCCTTAGATTCCGTAGCTTTCCTGCTACTTTCATATAGTTTGTAGACTTGTGTTCGAATTTACAAATGGTATTATGGTCAACATCAGCCATCGGCGAAGCTGTGCAACTATTCAGACTTGCTGATTGACGAGTGACGACCTTATACATTGATTAGTAATGTTTGCGTTTTGTATTATGGACAGAGGATACACTTACTGTACGGTTGAATGTCATAATCTTGGTGGTTTTTGTCTCGTAAACGCAATCATATGGTGGATGATACTTCATATCAGCGAAATCCTCCCGAAGAGAATTAACGACTTGTACTGTAGAAGATAGAAGAGGAGAATGAGGTGGTGATGGTGGTGATGGTGGTGATGCGGTTACGGTTGGCGTGTGTGCTGTGCTGTATGTTATGTTCGCACAAGCGAGTATGGGAGGTGCGTGGTCATGTATAGATGTATAGTACGTTCAAGCTCAGCCTTACGCCCCACATTCCCTCCCCTCCCCCTCGAAAAAAGGGGAATAAAAAAATACCCCCAGGAACGATGATGATGATGATGATGGCGTGCGAAGGAGGAGGGGAGGTCCCTCTCATACCTTCCTCCTCCTTCTCCTCCCCCAACCCACCCCAATCCCCCCATTAGCGCATTCCGAACCGTCGCGCGTAGCACGTGTGCCAGTCGTGAATTTTATTTCCTTTTTGTTTCTCTTCTTTTCTTTTCTTTTTTTTTTTTTTTTTTTCGGCTTCTGAAGACGGGTCGATCACATGCGAATCCAGCCCTTTGGGCGGCGGGGGTGGGGGGGGGGGCGCTTCCTGCGGCGTGCGGTGCGGGTGCTGGTGGTGGTGGTTGTTTGTTCGTTCTGCCGTTAATATATAACCTTGTAACTGGGCTGAGACTGACTGAATAGATGGGTGCATAGGTGCATAGCGGTGTATGTAAAAGTATGTAAGTCGGCTTTTTTTTCTTTTTTTTCTTTCGGATTGTCTGCTTGCTGCTGCTGCTGCTGCTGCTGCTGCTTTGCGTGGTGGGGTTTACCTTTTTTTTGTGTATCACGCCGCCATCCATCACACGCGTACCGTAACCGCCTCGGGTAAAAACTACAAAACCAACTACATAAGTAATCCCGCTTTTTTTTTAATTTTTTTTTTTGTGGGGGAAGGGGTTTTTGTTCCTGTTCCTCTTGTACGACGGGAAAACTGGGTTTTGGGTTTGCGCGCTGACCTTGTCGTCGTCGTCGTCGTTGTTGTCGGCGGCGGTGGCGGTTTCCACCAGAGTAGACTTACCAGCGGTATCGTAATTCAGAGAACGGCTTTATTTGTCGGGGGTTTGGGTCTGGGTTTGGGTGTTATCGAGGCTGAGGATGATTGGTAACTATTGTCTTTGGTGATGATGCTGGCTGTGGGCTGATTGACGTTTCTCTGTGTGTGATTGATTGCTAGACCACGTTTTGGGTCGGCCGTCGGTCAAGTTTAGGAAGATACAGGTTCTGGCTGTGGTGTCTTTTTGGTCTCTGTACCTGTTCCGGTGTGTTGTCATTCGATTTCCCCCTTCTGTCTGCAAGCTCTCTCTCCCTCTCTCCCTCCCTCTCTAACATACATATATCTACTTCAGTGGCAACAAGCATGGACCGCCTCTCATCCGCAAGCTCTCCAGAAGGCTTACCTTGCGCCTCACAGCCTGGCAGAACGTAGTCATTACGCTGCTCTGGCTGTATTTTGCGCGGAACTTCGGCAAGCTGGTAGGGTTGGAGTGCCCAGAGCCACTGGCCAATCTGTACAGTCGGTCGTACTTCAGGGCCACCTGGGTGACTACAGCACTGGATGCTGGCTTCTGGACTGCAATGCGGATCCGGAGGAAGTGGTTGAGGGATCTCTTGAGCATTGTATTTTCAGCCTACTATCTGGTCGCTGCGGAACAGGCGGATGAGAAGGTATGCTCACTCGACTGAGAGAGAGAGATATACATATACATATACTCTACACTGGTCTACGTACTAATAACTATCCGGCTTCAGGTTCGCAAGGTGCGCGGGATGTTGACTGTGGACCATTTGCGCGTCTCATGGAACAAAGCGACTACTCCCTATCTCACGTTTATTACGGGCATCCTTCGTCCAAGGCTAATGAGATACCCACCACGGCCCATCCGTATTCATCGCCCGCAAGAGTCCTCATACAAGGAGCCGGTTAGTGGGTGGCTCTACTTTGATGGCCCTATCTCGGCGATTAAGAATCACACAAAGGTCGTATTGGACATTCCGGGGGGAGGTTTTGTGGCAATGACCCCGAGGAACCACGATGACAAGCTTCTGGCGTGGGCAGGAAAGTTGGGATTGCCAGTCCTAAGTTTAGATTATAAGAAGGCACCAGAGTTTCCCTATCCATACGCATTGAACGAGTGTTACGATGTCTACCACACTCTCATTTCAAGTCGAGGGCGTTGTATCGGGATGTCTGGAGAGCATCGGCCTAGGATAGTCCTCACTGGTGATAGCGCAGGGGGCAACCTGGCCACCTGTGTTACCCTCATGATCCTGCAGTCTGGGGGCACAGACTCGAGACAGTGGGAGAGCGGTGTCGAAGTATTGCCATCTCCGGAGGGACTGGTCTTGATCTACCCAGGCTTGGACATGAATATCGGCAACTGGATGACAGATGAGCAGATGGCGCTCATTAGGGATAGAAGAGTAAGGGAGACAAACAGCCCGATCCTAAGAAGGAAGAGTGAGGACTATAGCAAACTAGATCCGAATACGCCCCACCACTCCGATGATGAGGACGATCTCACACCACCGCAACCAGCGGCGGACACTCCAGCAAAGCAACCTAACCCCGCAGCTGCCCATATCACCCACCCCACGACTCTCGGACAGGCCACCACCAAAATTGCCCAAACCAAACCTCAACGTCTAAAAACCCGCCTTGCCATGTCCTCCATGATATCCTACTTCAACGACCGCGTCCTCAGCCCTGAAATGATGCGCGCCATGATAATCCTCTACGTCGGCCCGCACCACCGTCCAGACTTTACAACCGACTTCCTCCTCTCCCCCCTCCTCGCTCCTGAATCACTCATCGCACGCTTCCCCAAGACCTACTTTCTAACCGGAGAACGCGACCCCCTTGTAGACGACACCGTGATCTTCGCCGGCCGCATCAGACAGGCAAAACTGGGTGTCTGGCGGCAGCGCTGCGAGCTCGGGCTCGAAAGCGCCGCCCGTGGCTTCGAAGAGAAGGACGTTGTGGAGGTGAGCTTGATCCCGGGCATCAGCCACGGGTTCCTGCAGTTTGTAGGCATTTGGCCCGAAGCCTGGAGGCATATCTTCAAGTGCGCCGGCTGGATTGAGGAGATTTTCAAACCCGGCGCCGCGAGTGACTACTTTGGTACCGCCAATGGCACAGCTGCCGCCGGCGGGACCAAACGCCACCACCGCCGCGTCCGCACAGAAAGCAGCGGCGAAGAAGACCGCCCGCTGGAAATGAGCATGCTTCCCTCCAAATCCTCTGCTGTTGGCCATTCCTCTTCTCCACCGCGAAAGACGCATGGTAATGCTCGGGGAGGAGGAGGCGAGGGGAGGGGAAAGAACAAGGGCGTGCGTAATCGGAGCATGGTTAGTCTCGCTAGTGAGGAGGATTTGTTGGGGCGGAGGATGCGGGGGCTTGCTGGGGGGTTGATGGGGATGGGTGGTAGTAGTGGTGGTGATGATAGTGATGATGATGACGATGATAAGGTGGGTGGTGCGTCGTAGTTTTTTTTTTTTTTTTTTTTGCAATGTATTTTATTATGCGCGGGAGCCGGTGAGAGAGGGAAGAAGGGGGAACGCAATGCGAGAGGTAGGAGAGGTTTAGCTGTTGATATTTATTACTAAACCTAGTTTTTATATATATATGTATCTCTATTCCAAGACTCCCACTCCCTGAGCCCAATCCCGCCATCGACCCTTCCGCAAGGGATCAATATCAAGCAGTTTGTTCAACCATTGTTTTATTTCGCCCTCGCCTACAACATCAACAACAGCAGCAGCTCCATCATCGGCACGTTTCCCGTCTTCCCCCTTAAGCCCCCGAAGCATGCGCACGTAAATAACCAGCGCCTCCAAAACCCACTTGCAATCCTCCACATCCTCGGCCAATAGGTCCCGCAGGCTTGCTATTTCGCGGTCGAGGTAGTGGGCTTTTTGAGACGCGGTGAGGGCGGTTGTTATTGTGTTGTTGTTGGCGGTGGTGTTGGGGCCGGGTTTTTTGGGGGAGCAGGTGGTGAGCAGGAGATAGGTGTGGTAGAACCACAAGGATTGATCGTAGGGGTCAGTGTAGAGGGCGCGGGTTATGAGGGAGAGCTCTGCTGTCAATGTTAGTGTGAGTCCAGGTTCCGGGGGTTTTTTTTTGGGGCGGAGGTGGAGAGCTAACCGTCTTCAAAAAACTTCAACCGCTTTTCTGCTCCCGTACCCCGAACCTCCAACACCCTAACCCCCCACAAAGCCCTTGCATGCCAGGCCGAAAAATTGCTTAAATTCGCCTCGACCATGCGGTTCGCATACTGGAACTCTCCCTCCACTACCTCCTTCCCTCCATCACTATCTATCTTGATCAGCTCTCCCGCCACAAAACGCCTATACCGCCAACCGTGGAAATTCCGCGGGTCCTTAACTAGCAGCTTATTACAAAGAGCGAGTTCAGCTCGCCAGAGGGGGTGGGATAGGTGAACTGGGAGGAGGTGGAGGGATTGTTGGAGGAGCCAGAGTCGATGGGTCCAGAGCGTATAGGATTTAGGGTGCGTGAGAAGGAGGGAGATGAGGAAGGCTAGATCGGTTGTTAGGAGGGTGTAGACTGTGCTCCGATGTTGCTGGGGGTGGTCGTCGGGGGAGGTGGAGGAGGTGTCTGAGTCCGGTGGGGGGAGAAAGTTGTGCAGGAGGATTCTCCGGCGATAGTTCCAGATTGTGTAGTATTCTGGGTTTTGGGTTAGGAGTTTGGTGGTTAGTGCGAAGACTGTGGGAGTGTACTCCTTCTCTGCCATCTAGATATTATCCCAAACACATCAGTGACCGTAAATTCCAATATTATTCTTACTTGGCCATTCGGGTCCCTCCCCTAGCCCCTCTCCTATCCGTACAGGTAAAAGCGTACCTTTGTCTGCACCGAAGAGACAAGAGCTCTATACTCCTCGATCCTAGCAAGCTCTTTGGCACGAGCTTGTTCGGTGCGCGCGGATCTAGCGCTGGAGAGGCGGGGGGCGCCGTGCTAGGTTTGGATTTATGTTAGTAAGTGGCATACTTCCCCTTCAGTAAAGCCAAGGGCTTGAACCTACACTTGCCATGGTGGGCGGGCTGCTGCGTTGACTTGGTACTTCGTCGTGATGATAACGGCGGCTCGTGCGGTATGGGAGGCTATTCCCGATGCGGATTACGCACGTCGTATACTCGGGGTTTAATACGCAGAGTACTGGACCGTCTGAACTTCGTGGACGTGTGATGAGAATAGGACTGAATTAATATCGAATTTAAAAATGGAAATGTTTCTGCTAAAACTACTATGTCGCCTGAGATGCTACGCTGCATATGTAATAATCTTTATCTAGATAATGCTCCGTTTATGCTGCAATTCGGCCTCTCCCTACGACCCGCTAAGTACAGTCCCCAAAATTCTCCCTAACACACCCCTGACTCTCTGCCTTTTCTCTTGTGCGCACGTAATGACTATTGCCGTACTTAACGTGAATGCCAGCGTCTCTCGCCATTGATACTGGTATCGAAATGTTAGCTCCCTAGTTTGAGACCCTCTTCATACTTTGCGGGACTGGATTACAAGCGTACCTTCTTTTCGTACACCCGTGGCAGGAATGTCGCTGCTGCCCTCGGGGCAACAAAAAATGACATTTCCTGTCTCCGTTTTGCTGCTTCAATCAAGATACTCCATCCGCACAGGGCACACCCAGCACCCACACAAAGACCACCGTCCCACATCAACGGCGTGATTGTGTCATAGCTTACCATTCGGGGGCCGAGCCGTGTCCTCGAGAGGCAGACGGAGTAATAAAATAAGCTGATGAAGGCTCCAAGGAACGTTGACGATCGAACCGCGTCTTTGAGCGCTTGTGAAAATATTTCTCGAGAGGGTGAACGAATCCGCATTATAACATTAAGCGGGAGGTAAGTGGCAAGAGCGAATCTGAACGCTTTTATAAACCGGCCCGCAGCATGCAGCTCACAGCTTTGCCCAGCACCCATATGTACCATTTCACAGGGTATCGGAATGGTTTTTGCGGGATCACCCCATTCGAGCGGCCAGCCATGGTCCTCGCACATACTCCGTAATAGCGGTGCCTGACCTGTCTCTTTGCCATAAACGAAGCTTCCGTGCCGGACCCTACGTAGCGCTTCAATCAACCTATCATCAACTTGAGCAGCCTCTCGAATCCATTTATTATAAGCACGAGGCAGTCGGTCGGGCAGGTAAAACCAGGCCCACATCACCACTCCAGAGCCGAGAGCGAAAACACCAGCATCAGCCGTATGGCCGATTATTGACTCCAATCGTGTCCATTTGCCCGCAGCAGCCCTGCGTACTTTCCTCTTCAACCACAGCTCGCCGATCACTACGTCTAAGGCCCTTGTAACTGCGTATAGTGTCAAGTCCATAGTCTTTCCCGCAGGCGGAGGGGTTGCTTCCGCGCGCCGTCCATCGTTTTCTGTTGGCGCAAGGGATGTCGATTCTCCTGGCTGAATGTAGGATAAGCTGGGCTTGCCGTTGGCAACTTCCTCTAAGTTGGCGCTGCAGGATCGGATATGAAGCAGCCTCATACCAACCCATGCTGATAACCAAGCGGCCAGGAACCTAGTGAGTGTTCTCCTCCTATGCCGCAGTGAAATCGCCCATTCCACCTGATTCGGAGGGCTTGACAATAGTATCAGGAGTTGCCGGATAAGCGGCTGTAGGAGCGTTGATCCCCCAACCAGAGTCGCACAGAATGCCGGGAACTTGTTAAGTGCAAGAGCTCCTGATAAGATTTGATATATCTAACGGGAAAAGTTAACTCCGCATCACGTAGCGGTACGTGGGTGACGACAATGCGGAACGGGGGTGATATCATGAGTAAAGATCAATAACCAGCCAGAAATGGTGCATCGGCCTGAATCTATTCAAGGGCAAACATACTTTTACATTTCGAAAGTAGACGGGGAGAGGAGTTCCTCCTGAGCAGTTATGCAATAATACTGACTAGTGCAGCACAAAGTGAAGAAATGGTGAGGGTGCCAATCGACTCACCCCCGATATCAGGTTCCGTCCCCCCCTACTCTGACTGACAAGAAGGTTAAAAACCCTCGGACTGGTGCTAGATAGGTACCCCAAAGCATAAGCACGAAGGAGCCTAGAGAGATGTTAACGAGATCAAGAACCACCCCGACGCAGCGGGATATTCAGCCACAATGCAATCTTGGTTCGCTCACGGTTTGAAGATTCGGAGGTCGATTGGCGATCCTGCTGGTGACACGGTGGGGGCCATTGTCCACTATCCTAGATCAATCGCGTTGTGTTACAAGCCAATTCCCCTGGGATTGTCATGTGGACACTTGAGGTCCGAACGCTTTGGATTAGTGTATGTGGCGATACCTGTTGATGCGCAGTTCCTCTGCTGTGCAGCAGAGGTATATCCTGCCGTTTTGCTTGTGCCATATGCAAAACCGTAAACGAGGAACAGTTGCACAAAGCGCCACCAATTCTCGGATCTTTCGTTTATGCGTTCCCAGCAGTACTACGTAGCAATGCCGAGGTTGGTCATCAGGTACGAGAATTCAATCACTGGCCACTTTGACATTCCCTTGACATTCCTGATTGGCCTTCTACGGCAGTTTTCCCAGACGGCATCCAAGCGCCTGTTCTTTTGGCGGTCGAAACACTTTCCGCTAGTTCTACGACCTCGGCCGGCGTCTCTACCGGTTCAGGACTAGGGAGCCATGAAGCCTGAGCAATCCCAATGCATACGGTACGGCCGTTCAACTAGATCGGTTGAAATTCAAACTCTCGGCGAGACGTACGGCGATTGCGCAACGGGCCCTGATGTACGACATCAATGGCGAAAACGGGGATGAAATGCGAGCGAAATGCACGCGTCTGGCAGCCGAAGAATCCTGTAGTGGCTGGAGAGAGCACAAAATACGTAGTAGCCTGAAAGTTTCACACCGTCACCTGCCCCATGACAGAGGCGTCTCATCAGTACCCATGCAGTTCAAAATAAACTGCCGCTTGTGGTCTGAGACGGTGGTGGGCAGGCTGAATGCAAAGTATCTTCGGGATCGATTTGGGCTAGGCGATGGAGTGGATTCCTCACCTCCGGAGGGAGAATGCTGCGGCCCCGCCACTCCCCAACGCCGCGGCTCCTCAGCGCGCAGAGAACACGCAGTCCTGACCAGTGTCTCCATTTCTCCCATTTCTCCCATTTCTCCCATTTATCCCATTTTCCCCATTTTCCCCATTCCTTCGAGCCGTGAAATGCGAGTGGCATGGTCAGGTTGAGGTAGGCGGGTCGTTGGGCATCAAGCCCAGTGTGCGAGCACTATGGTAGCGTGTAAAGCCCACGGTTGAGCTCGGCGAAATCGTTTCGCATGTGACAGCTGTGGTGGTGGTGCGGCAGGCATCCCAGCTACGTGAAGCCACCACCACAGTAGGCGAAGCCTCCCACTATGCACTCGCCGCTGGTGATAGGGCCCTTGAAGAACCGCCTGGATAACTTGTGTGTCTTGGGAGACTCCTTTTTGGATAAGTTTCTCTAAACTTCTCTCCGCGGCCTTTACCTGCACGTCCGTTGAACTTTAAAAGCCTGTCAGCTTCTCACCCCGCCATCCCGCCAAAGCGCTGTGCTCGCTCGGAGTTCGTAGTACGCCTCGCTCACCCACCAACGATCGCAACCCCATCCTCCTGTGTAACAACAAGGATTAGAGCACTCGGAGCCCAAAGTCCTGTATATCCGCAGTGCCCACAGCTGGACCAGAAGTTGTGACCGGACGTCATTAGAAGTTCCCTCGGCGGAGTCATCTCATCACTAGCACAACAAAGCGCGAGGCGAAGACGTTCCAATCCAGCCCGCTGAGGGCGATGATGACTCCTTTGACAACGAGCATTGGAAGTTTTCAGCTCTCTAGGCGATCCACCTGTCCGTATTGACACCATTAAACGAATACCGAACCATACGCTCCAGGCTTGACACTGATAGATCATCCGTCTTTGACGTGGTGGAGGTCTGCGGGGGAGTTTTCCTAACAACCTTACCTAAACAACATGGCCTCTTCACGATCACCAGTTTACCAGCTCCCATTTGGCTGTGAGTGAAGTTAACCTACCATCAGGTCAACGTGACTACTAATTTCTGTTGCAAGACTTCTCGTCGGAGAATATTGAACATCTCTCCAGCTTTCCTTACCCGTCGCCACCCGCACCGTCGGGCCTCCCCATCCTCGACGATAACGAGTCCTCCATGCTAGGGGACTTTTTCGAGAAGGTCTCTGGTCCCACAGGGTTTGATACCTCAGAATATTTCTTTGATAAGGCACTCCCACCAGGCGGGGATGAACAGTATTTGTTTGGATGGGCGGACGAGCCCCAACCGACGTTTCATGGTCCTACAACGTCGCTCCCGCAACAACCGATGACTTCTCAGAGCTACCATGGTCTGGGCCATAACGGCCATGTGGTGATGGATGGGCTCCCGGGAACATCAACGGAGGTTCTTTCTGGGACACCCGCATTCCCCCGGAATGGCCATATGCGTCAAAGCGGTCATGCAAATAGTGCCCCCGCCGACGATTCAATGTTCCCAACACGTGAAGTCGCAAATATCCTTATGGAAGTCAACAACACGTCCGCTTCTGGGCAGCGGTCTTTAAGCTCATTTTCGGCACCCACACAAATGCGGAGCGAGCACCGAAGGACACCTTCAAATCCTTTAGCACGAAGGTTACCACCAAACCACCTAGCCCCAGAATACTACCCTGCACTAAATTTCCCACAGTCGCAAGCAAGAACACCCTTGGATGAATCTGAAGGGTTGGCATCTAAGACTAAGTTTGATATAAGATGGGGTTCTGATGGCAATTTCCTCAGTAATAGGTATGCAGCACCGCCCGAGGACCCATCACCAGCAGAAAAGGAGAAGGAGATATTGAGGAAGATGGAGTGCCTTATCGCCAGGGAGCCCAGCAGTAACGATAACTCTAGCCCACCATCGCCGACAGATCCAAAGATACAAAAGATCAGGAAAGCGTCTGTAGTTATTACAGGCGGTTCGAACCATGAAGGAGCTGCCGATGACCGCGGAGATCCAAGGCCAGGGAAAAGGAGAAGATGTTCAAACGAGGACGTCGAAGAAGAGGATGGTGACTTGACAAATCCAAAGGCTAAAAAAGGCGGCCGACGTAAGAACTCTTCCTCCGACTCTTCCTCCAAGCGTCGCAAGTCCCAGTCAGGTAACCAAAAGGCGATGCGGGAAAATCTCACAGAGGAGCAAAAGAGATCGAATCACATCATGTCCGAACAGAAACGACGAAACCTTATCAAACAAGGCTTTGACGATCTCTGTGAACTTGTTCCAGATCTGAAAGGTGGCGGATACAGCAAGAGCGCTGTGCTTTTGCAATCAGCGGACTGGCTTGAAAACCTTCTTAAGGGTAATGAGTTGCTACGAAATCTTCTAGCATCGTTAGAAGGGAGGGGATAAACCCTTGTTTGTCTATATCTTCTCCGGGTGATACTCTAAGGGGTGGCATTTTTGGGAGAGGGTCCTCTCAAATCGTTACTAGGGTGGCATATCGGAGTTTCGGCTCTTCTACTTTAGTGTTTACGCAGCGGAGTTATACCTTAGGGAAGGAGGATATGGACATGATATTAATGATTAGTTGACGGGAGTAAGGGCGATATGAATCTAATCGCTACGTGATCGGGAGATTGAAACTACGGCTGTATCTTCCAGCTCTAACAGCCGTATACACAGTGAGCTTTTACTTTAATTCTAAAACAGTCAAATAAACCCGCTGCAGCCAGAACGCGTGTTGGGTACTATTCAAGCGTCTTTGTCCTTATCGCAACGTCCCACACGTATCTCAGGCGAGATGTCACGGGGTGACCGCCGAAAACTATAGAGTACATGTATGTACAGAGTGGTACTAATAATAACGTCTAGAGACACATGCTTTGCTACTAGTTTGCGCTCAAAGAATTAGGCGTTGCGGAGTATTTGCAGGTTCGAGCACATTTATGACCTGTGGTCTTCGATATCTACAAGAGCCCGCGTGCGGTCCGATCAACGCGTCACAACAATAACGAGGCCCCGGCAAAAAACAAGCCCAGATGGTAGGTACTTACAGTCGATCCATGGAACTAGGCTAACTCAGAACTCCAGCCTCCAGCACACAAGAGGAAGCGGGGACAGCCTCCCAGGGGGGCTGTTGAGGCGCGTCAACAAACCCAATCCCGGCGAAAGAGAGGGAGGGAGCATCAGGAGGATCCCCCCTACCCTAACGAAGAAGCAGAGGAGGTGGAGATGGTTGATGAGGAAGAAGGAGAGCTTGACGGTACATTCACAGCACCCAGCGCCAAACTCTGGCTGATATGTCCATAGCGGAACAGTTTCCTTTTCCGACCCTCAAACCACGCGTTCGGCGCGTTCCAAGACAAATTGTCAGCACGAAGTGGGATGTGCTCCCGCAACCTGCCCAGGAACAAATCCGGGAGCTTCTCAATGCCGTTGAACGGCCCGTACTAATGAGTTATCGCAACGAACGTCGACGAGAGGAGGCTCAAAGCATTCTCGGGTCCGTCCTAAGGAAGCTGAGCACGAAGATTCCTCGTATGCCATTCCCATCGCAGACGAAAGACATTCATTTCAATTACGAAATGCTCCTAGATGCGAATGTATGTACCTTACTCAGCCATCTAAGTCGCTACTGTTAACCCGGGATTTAGAGGACGTTAGAGACACGCCTTACGCCGACAACACATCAGATTCATCTCTTGAGGGCGGAAATCGACAGGGAGGAGTTGCTGCTTCAGGCCGATGAAACCAAATTGTCCGACTTGATGGAGAATGCCAAAGCGGCGGAGATTTCACGAAATCTGCAGGCAAGACAGGTTGGTTATAAACCTCGCAACATGTCCTAGGTTTTTATAGACAATCTACTGAGGTTTCGCGTAGCTGCACCCTTTACTGAAGACGGTAAAGGCTATTGAGACTGGAGATGATGCCGACTCTATTGGGTTAGTGGATGTTGGGCCTGTTAGGGCTGCGGCGCTCGACGTATGAACCCAAAATTCTGCCATACCACACGGCACTGCTAATTACGAACATGAAGTCTCAGCCGGATGAAACTCTTTTACCACTTTTTAAACAGTTAGACGGTCATCTCAAAAGTTTGGGAGAGAATACGGCACAAATAAAACTGCTCGGCGCCGCTCTTTCCGACACTAGGGCGGTGGTGGATGATACCCTGTACAAACGCATAGGAATGCAGCAGTACGAAAGGGTCATTAGCGTCTAAAATTCTCATAACTAGAGTTGTACGTCCGGAATTCGCAGTGGGTTTGGGTTAGTGCATATGTGGTGTAGGAGTTAGGGTGATACAAATTATAACAATCTTGGGATTTATGTCTTCGTATACCGAGGGCCAAGGGAGAACACGGCTGCACTTCTGGAAGTAAACCAATCGAAATATGTTTGCGGGCGATGGGGAGGATTGCCGGGCCTAGCTCGGGAACTCTCGGCATGTTTGTGAGCCCGCAACTCCCATGCCGCTGGTGAGTGATGGTTCCCCGGACTGTCGTAAAAGTTTCTTCCCTAGTTGATGAGCTGGTCATTGAGAACTGTCCAAGATTCTCATGCCCTCTACATAATGAAGCCACTTCCACTCTGCGAGCTACCATTCACCACTCCGCCGAGCGAACAGTGTGTGCTCGGACGATCACCCCCCACCAAAGCCTCACCCACGTCCACGTCCGTCCACAAGCAAACACCG
The DNA here is from genome assembly GCA_021527465.2 of Geoglossum glabrum. Lineage (NCBI taxonomy): Eukaryota > Fungi > Ascomycota > Geoglossomycetes > Geoglossales > Geoglossaceae > Geoglossum > Geoglossum glabrum. The sequence continues at coordinate 2,784 of JAJDFE020000644.1, read as the reverse complement.
CGTTTGCTTGCCAGGCCTTCTCGCCCCGCCGCTATTCACATATTTACACAGGCCAGAGACGCACGATTAGTAACTTCTCCCCGCCCATGGTCTGGGAGTTGGGAACGGGCTGACAGCAGCGCAGCGCAGCGCCGAGCCACGTTATTACCTGGGCGATCTCGGCCTCTTACGTAGGACACCGCTGTTGTGGTCCTGTGCCACCACTTTCAAATTTTACGGCTACCACTCAGCATCGCGAACCCCACTAACGCCCTCTACCAAAGCTTTTGTTCATGAGCGAAGCTACACAGGCAGAGGTAGCACCCAAGACCAATGGATCTTCCAGCTTTATGACACCCAACCCTATGGATCAAAATGGAGGCTCCAATGGGCATGGCGCAACGCCGCTGCCCGCAGCGCAAATGCAACCTTCGTCCACTACTACACCAGGCAAAAGCCCTAAGAAACGGCGCAAGGTGAATCATGGTATGTTGTGTGACCGAACCCCCGGTCTTCGATAAGTTTCGGGAACACGCATCACTAATAAGATTGCGCAAACCGATAGCATGTGTATACTGTCGCCGATCGGTGAGCCGCAGCATTTCTGTCCGAATATAGGAACTTTTTTGGGCCCTCGACGGCTGGGCGAATGCACTGCAGGGTAAGATTCATGCATTGCTGACTTTTACAATTCGTACGGGACGATCAGCATATGACCTGCGACCTGGTATGGCCTTTACCGTCCCACTCCTGATAGCCATATCTGGTGGAATATCAGCTTGACTCTCGGGTTCTTGCTGACAGGAAGACTCTGGCTCTGCAGGAACGGCCTTGCACTCGTTGCATAAAGAGGAACATCGGTCATCTCTGCCACGACGAACCCCGAGAGCCAGCGAAGAAAGGCAAAAGCGAGCACGAGAACTCCACCGCTGAGGACGAAGAGACTTCTCCGAACCAAGTGCCCGCCTCGCCGTCAAACGCCATGTCCAGCTCATTTGACCAGCGACCAGACCAGCATCCGTTTCAAGATAGTGGGATGGGACTGGGAGCACCCCAAGCGCCGCAGACCTTACCCGGAACAATGTCTCAAATGGTGCAGAGTGTTTCAGGCCCCGCAGGGCACGCCCTCAACGGCAGTAATCAACAGTGTGAGTCCTACCCGTACGCTCACGTGTGCTTTGTAACTGCCGCTGATGAGGGCCTAGTCTTGGGCTACACAGACTGGAGCCACAATCAATTCCAGGACATACATAGCCTCCACCACCACTACATGTTCAATGCACCAGAAGTTACTAATGAATACAACCTGATTAATGACTTTCTGAGCAATAGCTTACTAGATGATAGCGGCGGTCTATTCGAGGAAGGGCAGACGTTCTACTCCGACCCTACCCTCCTTAATCCAGTCCCGCAAAATCTCAGCAACAACGCGCAGTTTTTGCAGATGCAGGGACACACTGCAGCGCTACTTTCAATACCACCTGGTCCGAATAATCCACAGGGGCATACTATCTCCCGTCCTACGAGTACGGTCCCAATTGACAAAGCCCGGGAGGCATACTACCTCACCGCAGCTGATCCATCCGGAAGCGAAGCCCCAGAGGAGCGAATTAACAAACTTTTAAAGGCGAAATACGATGCGGGCATGCTAAAGCCCTTTAACTATGTAAAGGGATATGCGCGGCTAAATCAGTACATGGAGCAGCATATGCAACCTCAACACCGGCAGCGAATTCTACGTCAATTGGACAAGTTTAGACCTAAATTCAGAGAACGCATGCACCAACTCACGGATATCGAATTAGTCAAGGTAGAAATGTGGTTCGAGACGAGCCTGATGGATTACGATCGGGTATTTGCGAGTATGGCAATTCCAGCATGTTGCTGGAGACGGACAGGAGAAATATTCAGAGGGAATAGGGAAATGGCGGAATTAATACACGTTCCAATTGAGAAATTGCGAGATGTAAGTTTTGGTAACGCCATGAGCTGTGATGTGTAGTTGGCTTGCATATTGACTGAATATCATCGCAGGGAAAGCTTGCTATACACGAAATCGTGGTGGAAGAGTCCATCGTTAGCTACTGGGAGAAGTTTGGAACCATTGCTTTTGACAACACACAGAAGGCCATGTTGACGAGCTGCTACCTTAAAAACCCAGACTCCAACTCCAAGGACCGAACGATACATTGCTGTTTTTCGTTTACCATCCATCGAGATACACACAACATGTAAATCATGCTCACCCGCTGCCCGCTACTTACCTTAATCAACTAGGGCTAACGTCTCGGCAGTCCGTCGCTCATCGTAGGGAATTTTCTACCCATGAACCCGGTAAAGCGGTAGCCTAAGTAACGTACCGTAATCAGCGAATAACCTCTTATCTTCTCCGGCAGCCGAGGTATTCGAAAGTCAAACACGCCAATACTAGCATCAACTAGCGATCCGCAGCAGCTAGATATTTTGCGCCATACCTAGATTTCAATCTGTGACTATTTTTCCTATGTGTATATTCGGTTAGGGGACACAGCAAGGACACCCAACGGATCGTGGCGGGTGAGAAAAATTGAGGACTAGGGAGAAATGCATGCGGGAACGGTGAGGCACCCGCATTCTGCACAGATTGGCGTTCACTGGATTTGATACTATGTGATACATTTGTTTTAGGCCCCTTTTGATCCACTTCCCTGTACAGAACTACTAGTTACTGGCGAGTGTAGGTGTAGTCTAAATCAATGAATCAAGACCTACCCCCTTCGTCTCTTATGTGTGAAGTCCGCCCTGGCGCCTTTTGCCGACACTTAC
>JAJDFE020000643.1:0-21342 GCA_021527465.2 Geoglossum glabrum | reverse complement strand
GCCATAAGCGTATCGTCTCTAGTGATGCGGAATACTGTGAGGGACGATTTGACGGCATCCTCTGCCAATTTATGGAGAACAATAGCCCATTGCTGTATTAACATTCTCATGATCACCACCTTCAGTATCACCGAAGTTCTTTCTCTAGTGGAGTGAGTGAGTGAGCGCGTCTAGGGAGCTGGCTGTTAAATAAATCAAATTTCTTTTATCTCAAGGTATAAGGTATAGCGATGCTATGGTAAAGAAACCCGCCACCACCCCTGCTCTCCGTGTCCATGGTATTGTGAAAGAGGGGATGCTAGATAAAAAAAGAAAAAAAGAAAGACAGAGAGGGAGAGGAAATTCATCTATCTATTCGTTCGTTCACTGGCGAGGAAAATGATAACAGTGATATTCCGTCTCCTTGTAACTCCCCTAGTTGTGGGCTAAATCACCGCTGAGCCAACTTCCCACGATGCTCCTCCCAGAAATTTCGGCATGTCCGGTGGCCCCAGAACTCTATCCAGAACTCGCCGAAACTGTCCTGGATGTCGATGTCGACACGCTCGACGCGCTCGTCGCGGTGGAGACCACAGAGGGCACAGGGCTGGGGTGCCTTGATGCCGCCCTGTGATTCTGGCGTCGGGCGTATGATTAGGGAGTTGCTGATTTCGGGGATGTGAGGGAGGGCGGATGGCTTTGTGCTTTCGGTGCTTGCTGAAGATGCGGCGACGAGGGCGGAGCGGAGGGGCCCCAGTTGTTCTTTCCATGCGCGGACTACCTCTGCTACTTCGCGATCTTCCTTGAGGGATTCGCCCCGGTCGATGCCTGTGAGTTTCATGCCGCCGCCTCGCGTGGCGGGACCGATTTTGGTGCCTTGGGCGAGGTGGGTATCGCGTTTCCAGCGGGCTTTACGGCCGGCGATGATGTGCGCTGCTACGGTGGCGAGGGCAAGGTAGGCTTTTAGGAAGGTGATAGTAGAAGGGTTAGTGAGGATGAGTGATTTGAAGGAGGAGGAGCGGGTAGAGAGGGGGCCGATGAGGGAGGATTGAGGGAGGTTGAAAAGGGGTGGGAAGAGAGAGAGGAGAATAGACGGTGGCGGGACATTTGTTGGGGGCACTGCGCGGGGGAGGGTTAGTGCTGCTGCTGCTTCCGGATTTGATGGGAATGGTGTGCTGGGTGTGCCTCCAACAGCGTTGTTTACCGTACCGGGGGGGACACTTTGCTTGGGCGTTGGTGGAGAAGTATTCACGGGGTTTGGTGATGATTTGAACGGCATGCCCGGTATTTTGGAGGTAGAAGTGGGGAAAATCCAGCCTGCACTACTGTCCCTTCTCTGTCTCCCATCCGCTTTATCCGCCTCAGTTGGTGAATCAAGGAAGTCGCGCCAGCCATCGTTCTGTTCAAACCCTGGGATTGGGGAATCCTTATATGGTGTAGGTGCTGGTGGTTCGAATGAAGGCCATGCAGTGACTGGGGTTGGGGAACCGGTTTCCTTTCCATTCTCGGCCTTGGGTGCTGAGCTGGTAGCTACTGATATGCCGGTAAAGGGGTTTCGTTCTTTGAATGATGGCGATTTTGGTGCCTGGGGGTACGGTGAAAGTGGAGGGCTCACAGCTAAGGTCTCTGCACTCAAGGCTGATCCTTTGAATGTTCTAGACATTCGAGGTGAGGACGAAACCGAGGGTGAACGCGCCGGGAGGGAGAGCACCGAGGGAGCAGATACCGACGGGGTGGATATCGGGGGGTTAGATGTCAGAGATGGCGAGGCGGTAGAGGTTTCGAATTCTCCAAACTCGTCATCATTTCCCAGAGGCTCATCCGTGGAATCGAATAGTACTTCATTGACTGGGTTCGACCTCGGGGGCTGGGGATCTGGAAAGACTTGATTGCGTAGGGACGAGGATCGCTGGCGGCTGCCCCGGGCTTGTGCATTGCTGGCGAATTGAGCGTAACTTGACTTTGGAGGTGGGGCAGCCAGTCTGGCCGCCGGGCGAACTGCTGTTTTCGAAACCTGGGGCGATCCGAGTGATGAAGAGCCGGCATTTCGTTCATACGTAGTTTGCGGGGGCGTAGATGAAAACCCAGAACTGGGTATCGATAGGGCGGGACTGACAGCTGCAGTCTCAAACGATTCGAAATCCCCCCATTGGTCGTCGCTATCTTGCCCTGACATATGGGGTTCTGCTAAGGCTGGTTTATTCTCCGCTGGAGTCGTAAAGAATGCAGACTCCCCCCACTGGTTTGTAGCAGTCGCCGTAGCTGCTGCGAGTGCTGGCTGCACTGAGCTCCGGTGCGACCAGGAGGCATATTGAGATCCATTGCCGAAGGCGGTCGGCGTGGTGCTGGTGGAGGTCTTGGTTCCGCTAGGGGGCAAGTCGAGAGAAAGGAGATCATCGAAGAACGAGTGGTTGGAGGTGGAATTGCCGGACGAGGGTCCCTTTGCGGCTTGCCGAGGACCCTGGTAGAATGCATCGAATTCGGAGAGAAGGTCCGCTGACATATTCTTGGACTAGGGCCGTTCTGCAGTGGGAGCTGGTGCCATGGAGAGCCGGCTTGGTGTTGCTCAACTACTTGGTGCTGGGGCTGGGAACCAGAGCCAGAGGGGTGACTGCGCCAACGGCAATCGCCGTCATCAAGACCAACTCCCACACAGCTCATGGTACTTCGCATCTCCAGCACAGGATGAGGTCGCTGGACGAGTCCAGGTAGACACTTCCAATTTACCCACACTGCCCGGCTGTTCTATGAGACGTACTGATGCCTGTCTACGGCGCAGTAAGCGGTGGGCTGCCCTGTTCGCAGATATTACAGACGTATCGGATCTCCGAAATGCGGTGAGGGGAGCCAATGGAGACGGCCCGTGTATTACAGGGCTCCGGTCTGTCTGCTGGAAGGTACGGCCCACTCTAATCGCCCAGCTTGGGGCTGGCGTTCCCTGTGTCGCGTAACTGACGGGAGTGAAGTCGTTCTTACTGTTTGCCAACTTCAATACCCCAACATGGTCGAATACGCTGGAGGACTCCCGAGGGGCCTATACCACCCTGAGGGAGCACTTCCTACGCAACCTAGAACACCCGGAAGAGTTAGATACAAGCGTAGACCCTTTGGCTGATGACGAGACAGTAAGAGATACGCCGTTCATTTCTCCACTCCTCCTGGGGCATTGCCGTCTGACTTCTCTTGCTAAAGCGTTGAAAGTCTCCATGGAATACACTTCGCAAGGATGAGGCCCTACGAGCTGAGATCTTCCAAGACGTCGAGCGCTGCATGCCGGACAATCTCTACTTCCGTGAACCGACAACACAGAAGATGCTTCTTGATGTGCTCTTCGTGTTTTGCAAGCTCAATGAGGATGTTAGCTACAGGCAGGGGATGCACGAGCTGCTGGCTCCGATATTATGGGTTGTTGAAAGGGATGCAATCGCTCCAGAGAGTGTGGACGATAGTCGGCAAACAGCAAAGAGCGAGGAATTACTCAAGGAGGTTCTTAATGCTAGATTTATTGAGCATGACTCTTTCACGCTCTTCTCACTGGTCATGCAAACTGCGAAATCCTTTTACGAGCTGGACAAGCAAGACCAACTCCAGCCTGTCGATTCCTCTGCCTCTCCTGCGAATGGAACAAGCTCTCCGAAGAAGAACTCTCCTATCGTTGAGAGGAGTAGACACATACACGAAGATTTCTTGGCTACAGTAGATCCGGAGCTTGCGGACCGCTTGAGGGAGCTTGATGTTCTGCCTCAGGTTTTTCTAATGTGGGTCTGCAAGTCTGCCTGCGTTTTCCAAACCTTGGTTCAAAGCTATACTGATACGTGCTTTGTCCGTAGTCGCTGGGTCCGGCTGCTGTTTGGTCGCGAATTCCCCTTTGATGAGCTTCTTGCTCTATGGGATTCTCTTTTTGCTGAAGACCCAGCGCTTGGGCTAGTGGATCTAATCTGTGTGTCAATGTTACTCCGTGTACGGTGGCAGCGTATGTTTAGCTCTACTTGGGCGTTGGTGCTCTCCTGCTGACCGAAATTCCTATGCAGTGATGGAGGCAGACTATTCGACAGCGCTAACTCTACTTCTCCGGTATCCTTCTCCTGGGCAACCCCACGGACCATCGACGTTTGTAGATGATGCACTATACCTTAGGAATAACTTAACTATAACCGGGGGCGCCGGGATAATCTCCAAGTATTCTGGGAAATCTCCTACTCCGTTGAGGCCGGAATCCCGCCCGTCGACTCCTCGACAAAAGAATTCACACTCAAAGAAGCCCTCCATATCAACACAAGAGAAGCTCTCCTCACGAATAAGGACTCCTTTGACTTCGCCCGCACGTTTTATCCAACAACAAGGTGGACTCGAAGCGCTCCTGCAGGACGCCGCACGTGGCTTTTATGACCAGGGAGAGAAATGGGGGGTTAACAAAGCTGTGCGGGATGCTATGGATGAGGTCAAGAGAAATGTACAGGGTTTGCAACAATCTACAGGAGTTATTCCCCCTAGAAGAGCTGCTCAGGCATCATCGCGGTGGCCTCCTGATGAAGGAGGGGTCATCCACGCGGCAGAAGCAGCGGAAGGCCTAGCAGCAGAAGTGCAACGCCTGTCGGAAAGAAACAAAACGCTAGCAAATATGCTCAGCGACGCTATGGATGGTCTCCTGTCGCAACAGAAAGGGGTGACCAATGAAAATTCCCCGGGGACCGAAGGCATAACGGAAGCCTTCAATCTGGCTATTGCGAAAATCCAACTTGTAAAGGTGTTTCTGGAAGATTCTGACCTCCCCCTCACAGAGGGGCAGCACCTGCAGTACACGGAACCTTCTGCTGCGGATACGGCGCCTCAGCTTAAGCCTGAGCAGCCGACAGCCCCGACGACGGTAGTAGCCACGGTGGCGACCCTTGCAACACAGCCTCTATCAACAGATACATCCGGCACACCTTCTACCCAAAGCCTACCAATACCTACTTCTCCGCCTACCAGCGCACCCACGGAACTTCCCCCACATCCTAGAACACCATCCTCAACTACCAACCCTCCAGAACCCCGACCCAAACCCGTGGTGTCCCTACACCACCCGCGCTCGTCCCTCGCACAATCCTCCTTTGCCTGGATGCTCGGCGATAACGAGAACGACAGACAATCTCCACGTCGTGATGCCGCAGCTTCATTCGCTGAATTTTCGTCACCGAGCTCATCGCTGAGGGCGTCGTCAAGTAACGTTGCGAAAAAGGGGTTTTTGTTTGGAGGCGGCGATGGAGGGGATGATGGTGATGATGGGGAGAATGGAAATGGGTTGGTGGGAGTAGGGCAAGGGAGGAGCAAGAGGAGGAGCGAGGTTGTGAGGATTGTGGGTGGGGGAGATGGGGGAGAGGAGAGCTTTAGTTTGGAAAGTTTAGGGAGGGGAGGGTAGGGATTTTCACGTGTTTGGTGATACTTGTGAATGAAGTGGAAATCTGGGGGAACGAGGCGATATCGAAGTTTCTAAGAGCGCTGGAAAAGTCAAGAACACGGTAGATTTTCCGCCCGTGAGAAACGGTTGTTGTGGCGTGTAGGTCTGCCCGAAACATATCCATTCTATCCGTTGTCCCTTCATGTCTAGTGAGGTACATCTATGCTTCTTGATTATCTTCTCTTTTTACCTCTCTGGTAGGCCACCGTACATCCTGTTTCCTCTGCGGGAATGCTCTAGAATAGCTGGCGTCCATGCACTCTGAGCGATCACGTCTACGCATAAAATAGACGGTGAGAGCCTCGCTGTAAAGGTGGGATATGCCGGGTTTTCGAGGCTGCTGTTATACGGACAGCCAGTAGTTATGGAGACGGCATGTCCCCTCAATTCTGCCTCGGCTTCACAATCCCCTCGTGTAAAATGTAGTACACCACTGTACTGTCTGGCCCCGCCGTCGCGAGCAAGACCCTCTTTCTTCCTTCTTCTCCCGCTGGCACCCCTTCAAACACCTCGCATAACCGCTGCAGTGTCCATTTCTCCTCGATGTGCGTTGGGAGGACCCACTCGGTCTCGGGAGCGTCGTCCTTTGTCTTGTTGTTCATAAGGGCTTGAAGCTGGGTGTCCGGGTGGGTGTATATGTGGTGCGGGGGGAGACCAGAGAGGAGGGGCCGTGGGAAGAGGTGATGGGGGGGTATGGGGGAATGGGTGTGGGTTGCTAGGGCGCTCCAGTCATGTTGGTGGAGGAGGTTGTAGTGTATTTGGGCGGCGAGGGCGTGGAGGTGGGGCGGGTGTGTTGTCGAGGAGGTTGTAGCGGATGTAGTGATGAGCGGGGGAGTAGAAGCCATGGCCGGGAGGAGCAGCGCCCGTTCTCTAGGCGTCGATGCCGCGATGTTCAACTCCTAGCGTCCAAGTACTGATACATACCTCGGAGTTGGGGACTGCCGACTACAAAGTAAGCATGGTAAGTAGTCTGACTTAGCACGGTTAATTAGTGGGGCTTCGCACCGAAGTGAAAAAGAAACGTGTGTACGAACAAATTCCCCTGCTAGAACCTCCTTCTGAGAGCGCAGAGGGTGGGTATTTATGGTAGCGAGGAGAGCCTGTTGATTGTGCAGGAAGGAGTACGGAGCACTATTCTACGTCGTGGCTAGTGACCGCGGGGGTTGAATTCCCTGACGTGCCGGGGTAATAAACCTGGCGGGTGAGCGACGCCGCCCTATGCTCCTGCGAGCTGGGTGGTCAGCTCCGATTAATCCTATTGTAGAAAATAGTGGTGGTGAGGACAGGCATGCCCTACAACGTTCCGTGTTTTGGGCTAATAATTTTTATAGACCATCTCATCTGTGATACGTTCCTTCCTTTCTGCACAGCCCACAATCCCCTCGCTCGTGCCGCTCCCATACGAGCTAGATGGGAAGATGGTGAATGCTACTAGCCCTGGTATAACCATCCCATGACTTGGGATCTAGGGTGTCCCACGACCTGGCGATCTTCTATGTTGGTTAGACTATGGGAAATAATGTGGGCATCAACACGGCAGCAAGTTTGCGATTTTTAGTGTTTTAACTTTGCAGTCCTCCGGCGATGCAGTATGGCCGGGACATGCTTAGCTTTTTTTTCTTTCTGGTATAGTCAATTATGTGTGTGGGTGAGATTGTGTTGTACATCTGCAGCTCTTTTGCGTGTATGGAGAACAGATGCTAATACATGAACCGCTCAGTCATGCACGCAACCTCATTTAGATACTGTACTTAGTACATACGATATTGCACTCTGTACTCCACCACAGAGGCATCTTTGCACCGTGCTGTTCGCCTCGTCTGAGCTCCACAATATGGCGTATTTCTGGGAGGGAACCATGTTGCCGGGCTAGCCCCGGGTGGGCTGCGGAGGTTTATAAATGGTGCTTTTGTGCTGTTGGTGAGTTATTTCCTCGGATGGCAGCCATCGCGGTGTGGTATGTTTCCGGGGCCCCCCTATTTCGTTGGGCGTGCCCCTGGTGGCGTTGGGAGGTAATTGACGCTGTAATACTTATAGTCGTTAAAAAATCGCACTGTGCCTACACAATCAAAGCGAAAGAGTCCTTACTACAAAATAGGAGACCCCGAGAGGATAGGATCAACCTACCCACCGGCACCGAAACTACAATCCGCAGTGGATATCGTATGCGCGACGGATCGTATGCATGACGAGATTTGCAGACGCAAGCAAGCACCATCATGTATATACGCTCTGAGTCTGCGCGCGATGGACCGGATACACGATGAGGTCACTTGGGCGCTAGCAGGGAACGATGAGACCGTCTGGGGACAAGCAAGCATCGTACATACGATGGTACTAATTATGCGCGCAAGTTAGGGTCTTGTGTGCTTTCATGTGCACTTTTGGTCGGGCGGCTAGGATCGTATATGGGATTTTGATGCCTTATTGTGAGCATTACAGCCATTTGGAGCCTCTAAGGTTAATCATCTCAGGGGTGATCAGCCCTGGGGAGGACACTTCTGAAGCTCTTAGAAGGGCTTTGTAGGGGTTGCTGCTCGGTGAACAGCTTGACTAGCCGCGAGGGTCTTCTAGAGCCACTTCTAGCATAGCAATGATATCATACTATATGGACGACATGTCTACTTTAAAGATGTCTCAGTACTCTGTCCCAGCATCATATGTTCCTGACGAGTCTGCGTGATAGGAATTATGGGGAGGGGGCCAACGCAAAGGGATATTTAAGGACGAGCAGGGAAAATACTATGCATGATATCAGGCAAGTCGAGAGAGGGATATTATTATACTTGGTATTGGAATTTCTGAGAGAATATCTCTTCCGGGTGTATCTCTGGTTGAGAACTAGAAGACGGAGATAGCGATAGGTAAAAACGTCTGCAAAAGCATGTTTATATATCGGCCGTGAATTTGGTATATAACTACGATAGACAATGGTTGTTGAGAAACGATACAAGATGCCGAGACATTGTCGACAATTAGAGAAGTATAACGACTTGTGGTGCTGCGTCGAAAAGAGTGAGGATTATACGAAAGTGGGTATGCTGTTGGATTGACTAACGTGATGCCTAGGTAGGATTAATGGACATAGCGGGAGGTAGAATTTTTGTTTGGGTATAACGTACTTCAAGTGTCTGGTATGTATGCTATACGCTCGATTCAATGTAGTATCGTCATCGAGTGGCCAACTCTGCTTGCGGTATATCATCCACTGGTGCCCCTCTTTCTAGATTCCACGACGCCGCCCCCGTACCCATTTCCGGATATTCATCTCCTACAGCTGCAGCACCATATGGTGAGTTGAGCTCTTTGGCTGCCATGTTCCTCTTCCGCAGTCCTGCTCTGTAGAAGAAAACCGCCACAGACGCCAGGAGGAGCAGACCCCCAATACTAGCGGCAACCCCAATCCCAGCTTTGGCACCTGTACTAATGCCGCGGCTGCTGCTAGATGTAGGTGTTGAAGAGGAAGTAAAGGTGATTGGTATATGACTGGCTAGGGAGGATAGTGTGGTAGTAGATGATGCTGAAGATCGGGAAAGCGAAGACGACCCTGGCGTGGTTGACACTATCGAGGACGTGGCTGTGCTTGAGAGGAATGTTGAAGATCTAGACTGTGATATTCCAGAGGACTTCGACGATAACCCAAGAGTAGTTCCCGGTATGCAGGTTCCCGCATTTGAAGGGATGGATACACGAACAGTGGAGCAAACGTCCCGAAGAAGCTGTATAGTTTTGGCCCGATCATCCGCAGCGCAGAATTCCAGAATGCAGCACGAGATGGAATTGATGAAGCCGCTGCTGTCGCAAATGCATTTCACATCGATCGAGTCACAGCCTGTCGCCGAGATGCCGGTTGAAACGCAGGTCTGAGCACAAGTCGGAGTGTCTGAGATATCCTGGCCAAGGGCAGCGCACGAGAGCGCCGCAACAATAAAAATGATCAGATTCATCGCTGGAGTCTTCTCTGCGGAAAGAGAGCTTGCTTTGGGACATCGCTGGGGCCGGCAGCGGGGTTCGGGGGTTATGACGTGGATTCTGTAGAAAAAGAAATAAAACTTAGACCAAGATTAGGGTGTAGAAGCAAGCACACACTGCGCACGCGGGACTGCACCATTGGATGGATGGATGAATATTCGTCCTGTACGGGGGCTAGGGATTGGATGGTTGTTCGACTCTGACGTTCGTTGGGTGTAGGCGGCTCTCTTCTACTTCGTCCGTGTACTACGTGTATATGTATGTACATGTACATGCAGTACCAGTACGTACAGGCCCGGCCCACCGTTTAAAGCGGCGGACTGCCGTTTTCCTTGAGCGCCAAGAGTCGTCGAGCTCTTTCCCCGAGCATCCGCAAGTTTTCCCCAACAACCCGCCGCCATCATCTTTTGCCCTTCCGGAATCTAAGGGCGGAGGGATACGAGAGATACCCAATTGCTGTGTGAACTGGTGAACTGGTGGACTGGTGGACCATAATATCGTCATTGTCGCTCAGTCTGCACTTTGGTAGTCATCTGAAAGTCAATCGATGCACACGGATAAAGCATGGATCCGCCCCAACCACCAGGTGATGGCAGCGCCTTGCGGCAAACGGTGTCTGGCAGTACTTCGTTAAGCCGTTCCCGAACGTCCTCGCTGCTGCGACGAGCGTCATCGTCGCTGATGGAGGCCAACCCCCCCCTTGGGATGTGGCAGGCGACAAGCGGAGCGATTGCCACAGCTCCCTCACTCGCCGACATCCGGAGAGGTAGTTTTGGAAGTTCAGGGTGGACGACGGATCCGCTGCGCGAGGAAGAAAGGAGGAGAAGCGTTTCGACGTCGTCTGCAGTGGGTGGGAGACGTGCGAGCGGAGCTACACCAAGGGACGCGCCGGTTGGCGGGGGGTCACCACCTCCCCCTCTTCCATCCCCACGAGAAGAGACGCCACATGAGGTTGTAGCGGCAACAGAAGACGGGATAACCTCGCAACTCAGCTCCTCGCCAACGAGCAGAGCCAGGGTGTTAGAGCCCCCCGCTACTATCCAGGAGGAGGAAACGACTGCCGCGATAGCGGCGGATAGGGGCACTGCTGGGTCCTCTAGCACTGATGTTGAGGCCGCGGCGAACCCCAACCACTATATTCCACCCCCTCAACACACCTGGACTGAATCAACGCTCATCGCGCTCAAGGCTTTCTGGAAATTCTTCATTACTCCTTCTGGCTTCATGATGACTATCTACGGTCTCAACGTTGTTGCCTGGGGTGGGATGCTCTTCCTCCTCCTTATCGGCGCTGCCCCAGCAATGTGTCATCCTTCCTGCAACGACATCAACTCGCCACGCCGCATATGGATCGAAATCGACTCGCAGATCCTGAACGCGTTGTTCTGCGTCACAGGCTTCGGTTTGATTCCGTGGAGGTTCAGGGATTGCTATTTTTTGCTAAAGTGGAGGATTGGAGGTCGGCAGGATGCGCTGAGGAGGTTGGCGGGAATTAATAGATCGTGGTTTAGGCTAGAGGGGTCCGATAAGCTCGATGCCTCCCCCCTCACGGAGTTCAATCCCAAAGCTCTCGCGGCTAGCCTTCCACCCCCCGAAGCCTTAAGCAATCCTGCACTTCCGCTTCCCCTCTCTAAAACCCCTGACCCACCCCTCACGGGAATCCGTGCCCCCCCAACCAAACTATGGAAACTCGACTTTGTAATCTGGATGTTCATGCTCAACACCTTCCTCCAAGCCGTCCTATCAGCGTTCATGTGGGGCTACAACCGGTACAAGAGGCCCAGTTGGAGCACGGGGTTGTTTGTGGCGCTAGCGTGTATTGTTGCAGCCATTGGTGGTATAATGAGCGCGGTGGAGGGGAAAAAAGTTAAGAGAGTTGAGGGCGTACCGTGGAGTGAAGAGGATCTAATCAAACATGGGAAGAAAGAGAGGGTTGGAGATGCGGACGGCGGGCCAATCGTAGGGGTCGTTGATGATGGCGAGAAGGGGGCCTTTGTGCGATGAAAGAGCCACTTCGCAATTATCAGAGACGTCTGGGACTCCTCTTGCCATGTGTAGCGATTTGTACGTGTATGTACCCCGTTGGGATTGCCTACAAACTTTTTTTTCTTGGCTAAGGCACACCCAATTTTTCTCTGCCCAATTTTCACCCATCTATCCATTCATATAACACCCCTTACCTCTCCGACTCCATTCCATTCCATTTCTATTATATCCTACCCTATCATATCCTACCCTATACAAACATATCTCCGGAAAAGCTCATAACAGCCCCCCCTACCATCCATTGCAATGGAGGGGCAGGCACCTCGGCGCGGGGGAGGGGGGCAATCAATTATCTCTTTGCCTACTCCCCTAAAATACCATCATTTTATATATATATTAACTCTTTATTCCGCACAGAAATCATCTAGGGTTTCACACGGCGCTGGGAGAGGGAGGTAGTGGGAAATATATTTATATATCTCGATGTATATGTATATGTAGGAAATGGCAATCTTGGGTATTTTGTGTCATACATTTACATTGCCTGTTGCTACAGGAAAGCAGAAACTACGAAAGTACTTTTTCGTGCGGGAGACAGAACTCGGGCTTGTTTTTGTTCGGTGTGGCGCGGTGCTGTGTACTGTCTGAGTAATATTTCCCCCCTTATTGTCGTGGGTTCTCGGGGAAGGTGGTAATTGTGGTTGTTGAGATTGGACTTGATTGTCATTATCGAACTTTTTTTATTTTTTTTTGTTTTTTGTTGCGCATAGGCTTGGTTGGGAGAGTGCGGCGTGGAGGTCTATGTGATTCTATGTATGTGTGTGTGTGTGTGTGTCTATGGGTCTAGGGAGGGAGGGAGGAAGGAAAGAAAAAAAAACACCGGGGAGTGTATGTACATGTACATAGTTATGTGAGTCCCGCACACTTTATCTGCCTGGAGTGTAATGGAGAAATGGGAAGGAATAAATAAATAAGGGGGCTATATTGTCTTTTTGCCTTCTCTTTCGGCTTTTCTCTTCCTTTCCTTCTCCGCCTTCTCTCTTCTCTGCCCAGCGCCCTCGGCGCCTACGCCGCCGAATACTAGGCCGACGCCTAGCCATTGCATGGGGGTTAATCTGTGGCCGAACCAGATTACGGAGAGGATCATGGTGAGCATTTTCCGGGTGACTGTGACGGTGACGAGGAGGAGGGAGGAGAAGTGCGAGAGTGTGTAAACTATTTGTTTGGGATTTTGTTAGTGAGTTGGTTTGGTGGTAGGTTGGGGGTGACCTAGGGAAGTAGGGGGGAGACTTTTGTAGTCGGTGGAGGAGAATCTTTTATGGGCGAGGTGAGGTGCATGATTTTGGTTTTTTTGGCGGGATAGAAGGAGTGGGAGGGGAGTGGGGGAAGGGTTTTTCGCCTGCTGCAGAGATAACCAGAGCGCTAGCTCAACGTAGTGTGCGGAAGCCTTACAGATAAACACTTGCCCCACGGCCCCACAAGCTGCAAATCCCAAGACATCCCACCCGACTCCTGGATGCCTTCCAATAAACGCTAGTGCTTCTTTGAACTCATTGGTCCCGTTGCTAGACATGCCCAGCCAGGAGCCCATGGCAGTGGTGGCCAGGTAGGGCGACAAGATGAGGTAGGACACGGTGAGGAGAGTGTTGAGGATATTTTGGGCGCACATCATTTGTGGGCCTGAATAGGGCTGGAAAGATTGAAATATGTAGTCTTGCGTTGAGTTTGTGAGGCCGTCGAAGAGAAGGTTTATTGCTAGCAGGAGGAGACCCCAGAGGCTGTTGTTCCCCCCGTTCCCATTTTGGCCCTTCTTCTTCGCAGATGGGTGGTGCAGCGTAAATACCGCGACTCCAACCGTCACTGCTGCAACAACAGCATATTTATAGAGCGGATACCTCGTCCGGAAGACGGTGAGGTGTAACGCCATGACAGGGAGGAGCTTGCATGATTTGGCAAGGATGAAAGTGATGTAGTCGATGTGTTTTAGGGATGCGTAGCCAAAGGGCGAGGCAAGGGAGGAGGTTATTGCGACTAGGAGGAGGGGGGCGAGGAGCGCGCGGGAGGGGATTATTGGAGCATGGGGAGTGGTGAGGCGGAGGTAGAGGGAGCCGGTTAGGAAGGCGAATAGGGACTGGATGGTGTTGAGGAAGATGGAGTAAGTGAAACGCTCGTTGGAGCCTTTGGTAGTCGGGGAGGGGTAGGAGGTGGTTGTTATCCGTTCTTGTAGGAGAGCCCAGGTGAGGCTTTTGTGAAGGGAGTGGTTAGTTGGATTTGCCTATATGGTCAAGCCTCGGAGGGTAGAAAGAGCGAGCATAGGGGGCGGGCTAAACATACAAAGAAACATATATCCCTCCTATACATACAACCAACTCCATCAACCCTCCTGCTTGCTTCTCCTTCCCCGAGTTCGTCGTTGTCTTCCCGCCCTTCACTGCTGCGCCATTGCTTCCATAAGGTACAGTATTCCCACCACTCGTCCCATTTGGCCGCGCCAACTGTCCCTTACCGTTTGCGCTGTTGGGTGAGGAGGGCGAGAAGTCCGAAGTGGAGAGATCGGAGTTTTGGTGTTGGATTGGGTGCGTTTGTTTCCGGCGTGCCATTACCAGCTGTGTTTTCTTCTTCTATCTTTATTTTTTTTAGAAGTAGAGCATAAGGGAATAAAGAGCGACGCAAGGAGAGGAAAGAGTGGAGAGATTTTGGAATTGGGAATCGGGTACTCTGTTCTCTGTTTTAAGGATGGATTATATGCGATGCGAAGATGCGAGGTGGCTGCAACGCGGAGATCTTGGGTTAGGTAAGCGTGACAAAGTCGGTCACGGAACCTGCCGCTCGACAGCTTGTTCAGCCTTACCATTATTTTAAGTGGTTTTATTATTGTCTGTCGAGTCGATTGTGGGTCTGTTATAAATTGGGTGGACTTTCGTCATGGCTTGACAAAGTTAGAGAAGTTTTTGAATTGGGTAGGTTCTTTCATTCTGCTGGCGAAGGTTATAGGTACAAATTCCCCCGGGGCAACAGCTTTGAATGGCTTGATTGCGAACGAGAAATATCTGAATATTGGTCGCACATGTGCGCGTTCTTCCCCATTCAATAACTACGAAGGTGGCGCATCATAGTCACCCCCATCCTGCCCCTGGGTATCTGCCTGGTCCGCTAGTCGCTGCTGCTCGGCGGCCTGCTGGGCCGCGATGGCTTTTGCGCCGTAATCCTGGCTCATGGGTTGCACGACCGAGGGCTCCTCCTTGGGTTCGATAATGGTCACAGAGTCAGGAAGGGATTTCTGCGGGCCAGATTTACCTTCGGGGTCTGAGCCACGCATGATCTTGACTTTGATACCGAGAACACCTTGGCGGAGGAGGACGTGTCGCGTTGCAGAGTCGATGAATTCCTTGGCGGGTTGGCCTGAGTGGATCATGAAGCCATCCTGTTTGGGGAGGTTTTGTCTTAGAATGAGATATGGAGTATATATCGCTCTTGCGATAGAAGGGAAGGCTACCCACAGTGAATTTCATACTCTTAGCACGCGCAGCTCTCAGCTTTCCGCTAACAACCACCTCGCAGCCCTTGGCACCACTTTCCATAATGAACCGCAGAACACCGTAGCAAGCTCTCCTCACCGCGAGTCCGTTGAGAAGCTTATACCTGAGGGATTCACACTGTGCGACAGCGGATAGACCACGGGCCTGTACCTTGGCGGCATAGAGGGAGACAGAGTTCTCCGGGAACTTGAATCGTTTCTGGATGAGCGAGGTGAGCTCACGGATCCGGCGGCCCTGCTCACCGAGGACTTCTTGAGTGTGCGTGGCGCGGATGACTTATTCGGGGTTAGTGAGGGTTGTGATGGTAGAATGCTCTGAGGGAGGAAGAGACTCACTGATATCGGTGACGGTGGGTGTGACGCGGACTTCGACTCCCGAGTAGCCCTCCTCGGCCAGCTCACGTTGGAAGAACTCATTTAATTCAGCATAGAAGACACCGTCTATAGGAATAATTAGTACGGGCGTCCTATCACCTAAACCGTATTTGCCAGGTATTCCGTTTGTAGGTCCACACGTTTCAAGATGTATCCTTCTCCGCAACGGTGGCTAGCACCATTACCCGGTCCATAGCTCCGCAGCCAGAATCCACAAGAGAGCTAGAGATACGGGGTTGAGAACGAAAATGCATACCTGCGACGAACTTTCTGCGCTTGGAGCTGTTGGGAGTTAGAACTAGGTAGCTTTAATTTTGGGGGCTCGCGAACTCTTACATAGAGCCTCCTTGTGTTGCGGCAGCCATAATTATAAATCTGACAGAATTAGAAGAACCCTGAAGGCCGAGGGCTCTAAGTCGATTGGATTGGCGTTGGAGTTCTTCTGGAGAACTTCAAAGGCAAGGTGGGGTGGATGAATTAGGCGAGTAGACATATCTGGATTAGCGCTAGGGCTCACAGGACTGCTGAATATTCGGATGCGGCTCCCCCAAAATATGCCAAGCGCTGACTCATCTAAGCCGGAATAGGCAACTTTCCAGACCAAAGTGGCCAACACCACCCCGCTGTCATGATGATACAAACCACATACACCATTCAGCACTGGCCTTAGATGACCTACGTCCACGGAGGCATTCCCGGCTCATAAGCATACCCCTGGGTCGGCCTAGTTCCGGTCGCCGTTCAGGCGGCAATCCGGTCTGCTGGAATCCCCGGCCATGGACAGAATAAAGATTTCCAGAGTGAGTGTCCTTGGGAGTTTCATCTACACTACCCACGCGCTGACCGCTAGTTTAGGTTGAGGATGTCCAGATCATCCGTCGGGGTATCCCGGTCACTGGAACATTGCACCTTACTCCGCATCATCTTATCTTCAGTCACACACCCTCAGTACCAACAACCTCTCAGGAACAAAATCTACCTTCTACAGAGACGGCCGCTGTACCCAAGCCAAGAGAGCTCTGGATCACATATCCGATTATCGCCTACTGCACCTTCCGCCCGATGTTATCTAGTTCGTCTCCCCCTTCCTCGATAAGACTCCGCTGTCGGGATTTCACTTTTGTTACCTTTCATTTCCGTGACGATCAGGAGGCGCGAGACGTCTATGAGAGCATTAAAGCCTTGACTTGCAGGCTGGGTAGAATAGAGAAGGTCTATGCGTTCACGTATCGACCGCTACGACCAGAGAAGGACGTTAATGGCTGGATGATATATGATGCGGAGAAGGAATGGAAGAGGCTCGGTGTTGGTGAAAATGAGGGTAGAGGCTGGAGAATCTCGAAAATAAACGTTGATTACAAGGTAGGCGTCTATGTTAAACGGATAGGGTTCGTAGAGGGGCGTCATCCTGATATTCAGCCGTTTTAGTTCTCTCCAACATACCCGGCCCTATTACCTGTTCCTTCCAGCATCTCGGACAATGTCATCAATTATGCCGGCAAATACCGCTCTCGGGCTCGGATACCCGTTTTGACGTACTTGCATCCCCTCAACAACTGCACAATAACGCGGAGCTCCCAACCGTTGGCTGGTTTTCGAGGAAACCGGAGTATACAGGATGAACGATTAGTCGCCGCTATCTTTGCCAGCTCACAGCCACACAACCAGAACAAGGACGTGGCGAGATCTGGCGGTTCAACTCCGGGTTCGGAACGAAGCCACTCGGATCTAGCACTGTCGAGTATGGAAGCTAGTAGTGCTGGCGTGGAGGTGATTGAGGATACCGGAAGTACGGAATCGAGTAGTGAGCTTTCTGGGACCGGGCCAACAGTGTACGGCGCACAGCAGCACAACCTAATTGTTGATGCGCGCCCAACTGTCAACGCTATTGCTATGCAGGCTGTTGGCCTGGGGTCTGAGAATATGGATAACTATAAGTTCGCTACGAAGGCCTACCTCGGGATTGACAATATTCATGTCATGCGGGACTCTCTTGCGAAAGTCATTGATGCTGTTAAAGACTCTGACATTACACCGTTGCCTCCAAATCGAGAGCTGCTGGCTAAGAGTGGGTGGTTAAAACATATTGCTGGTCTATTAGAGGGTGCAGATATTATTACTCGACAGATCGGATTGCAACATTCCCACGTACTCATTCACTGCTCTGATGGTTGGGACCGGACAAGTCAGCTGAGCTCGCTGAGCCAAATTTGCCTTGACCCATACTACAGGACCTTGGAGGGTTTCATTGTCCTCGTGGAGAAAGACTGGCTCTCCTTCGGCCACATGTTTAGACATCGGTCGGGGCACCTAAGTAGTGAGAAGTGGTTTGTTACTCATAATGAGGGTTTGGTTGGGCCTACTGTTGGTGGAGGGAGCAATTCCTCCGGAGGCGGGAACCCCCTGGAGCACGCGCTACTTAGTGCGAAAGGATTCTTCAATAAGGATAATGGCAGCCGTGAATCTGTGGCTGATTCCGATGGCGAAATGATATCTTATAGCGAATCACAAAAGGTTGCCGGGGTCGCTTCCTCAGCTGGAGAGAGGGA
This sequence comes from Geoglossum glabrum, assembly GCA_021527465.2. Lineage (NCBI taxonomy): Eukaryota > Fungi > Ascomycota > Geoglossomycetes > Geoglossales > Geoglossaceae > Geoglossum > Geoglossum glabrum. The sequence continues at coordinate 3,503 of JAJDFE020000643.1, read as the reverse complement.
GGTTACAAAAGTTAGGGAAACGAGTCCAGTATTCCACCAATTTCTCGACGCAACGTACCAGCTACTTTACCAGCATCCAACAAGGTTCGAGTTCAACGAGCGTTTTCTCCGGAGGCTCCTTTACCACCTCTACTCATGTCAATATGGCACTTTTCTCTGCAATAGCGAGAAGGAGAGGCTTGAATCGGGAGTGAAGGACAAGACACGATCTGTGTGGGATTACTTTGTGTCAAGGAAAGAGCAATTCTTGAACGACAAGTATGATGGGGGAACGATCGACGAGAGGGAAAGGGGTCGTGAGCGACTAATATTCCCAACTCCGGATGAGGTACGGTGGTGGAACGAGCTATTCGGACGCACTGACGAAGAGATGAACAATCGGAAAACTACTCTCGGCAGTCGCCACAGTGGCGGCGTTGTTACTGGCCTTGAGGCTGCTGGAGCCACGACCACCACTGGAGCTACGACCACCACTGGCGCCCCTGGGAGGGCCTTCCTTGATGGTGGCTTTGGTGGAGTTGCTGCTGGTATTGCTGGGCTTGGGCTCTCTGGAAAAGTGAGAAGTCCAAGCGCATCGAGGAGGGCGATGGAAGTGGAGATGCAATGATCGATCACAAGCGCAATTGAATTTTTTCCTTTTTCTTATAATCATTTCAGGCCTGTAGTTATTACCTTTTGGGCGGGTTCTTGTTTTATTGTACACTGGGTATTTTGTTGTTCGAGCATCCTGGTGGTTTAGAAGCATGTGGACCCCGTCGGCCGCGGGGAAAGGGGAGCTTGTTTACACTTTTCTCTTTCATGATTACCATTACCCATTACTATTGCTATTCATCTCTGAAATGCCACTCTACCTATCTGCTCCCGTCTTTTGGTGACCCCGGACAGGATGTCCGGGTGGGCCGCGGGGAAACCACGCAAAGGGTGTTCGGCGGCAAGCAACCCTCGGGACGCTAGATCCTAGCCGCCATAAAGCTGCCACTGCGCCCGACTGTTGCATCCCGGTGAGAATCGATGCATGAGGGCCTATTTTGAATATCTAGGCAGGCCCGGAATCGGTGGCCTCTAACAGCTCTACGTCGTAAGAGCGAGCGAGGAAAGTGGGGCGGCGCTTCGACTACGGGCTGGTCTCTCTAGGGTGGGAGGGGGTTGTTGGCGACGGACCCGAGTGAAGCTACAAAAGAGGTATCCAGACGGGGCCATAACTCTCACGTGGAGGTGAAGGGAGGAGGGAGCCACTGGCTCGTAACTTCCCACCACAGACCACAGCACCAAGGGGACACTTGAATTCCCAATTTTTTTTTTGCTCACTCGCTCTGGCATATTAAGTTTCAAGTCTTGCCACTGAAACCTAGGCATGCCAGCCAGTCCTAAGATGGAGGTGGTCTAAATATTATTTTATTTATACGTTTCTTATCCTCAGAGGCCGAATGGGGTTATCTGGATGTATATGTGTATACATACCCATAGGCCTTGTTTCTGTTCTATCTTTGGTTTTCTTTATTTGGTGGGAGTGACGTGGGGTGGAGTTGGCTGTCACAACTAAAGAGGGGGCGAGCCCGGCGGCGAGAACGAACTCGTTCTCCCCCTTTAGACTATTATATTTCGTTGCCTTTCGAATAATAGCAAAGCTGTCCGTCTCTCTTTCTCGCCCTTATCAATTTGGGTTGATCATTTATTATTCTTCCTCACTTGATGGGTGCAGGGGCGGACCTATTGTATCATGTACACATTTTTCGTTTGGCGATAGGAGTCTCACAGGAAATTGTTTTATTATTTTCACAGCTGGGGGTGGTTATACAGGCGTATCATTTTTGTTTTCAATGCGGAAACTCTAGTTTCTGGCGTAATTACACAAAGGCCTACACCCGTCTTGGCCAATGGCCGTTACATTTACAGTCACTGTGCCGTCTAGATACTGGCAGTTGGCCTGTCGGCTGCCCTCACCTCCGAAAGCAGGATAACGACCGACCCTACCGTGTTGCTTTGCGGTAATCAAAGCCTTTCTGAAGGCTCCATGAGATTCTATAGCGTAACTATATGGCTCCGGGACGGCGCAACTAGGACCCATGGTATGAGGGCTTACTCCACCTCAGGACTACAGACCTACGGAACAGGGAAGGACGTTTGTGCAATCCACTTTTCTATATATGGGCTGGACGGCAAAGTCGTCCTAGAAGCCGAGGTCTTGACTACCAGTATTTTCGCGCCTTAGGCCGCAAAGGAAGAATATCTCACCCCTACAACAGAAACTGGAAACGAGCGCCGAAAAGCATTTCTTGGCCCGAACCAACTGGGGGAGGTACTGTCTTTTTGGCACTCTCCCAAATCCAGAGATCGCATACTAGTCATGCGTCTAGAATGACGGGTTCATTTTCGCTATCGCCATATGGGGAATGGATCCGAAGTCATCTGCGGTCGTGGAGCCCTTGGGCAAAAGCATTTAGTCGTTCTGGCGGTGTTTTCTACCGTCGGTTCGATTTTAGGGGGACGCTTGCAGTTTGGTCCCTGGGCGAAGATGTCTGGTGTCAGCGTGATTAAGTGGCCATATAAGGACATCCACTGCGGCGGTTTGGGGATTCACCATAAGGATGGGTATGCCGAGGTGCATGGACAATGGTTCCTTGAGCCTGGCTCTGGGACCGTCAAGCTTGGGCCTGGCAAAATTTTCTTAGTATGGGAGTCACCTACTCTAAGGGACGAGGACGGAACGTAAGATTTGTAGTGAGCAAAGCGACAGGCCAGTTGATTGGGGGGACCGGAAGGGTTGTTTCCTTTAGGCCAAACGCAATGCATTTACTCCGTCTTCTAAACTACACATCCCATACTTATGGCTAGCTATTGCATTGCCTGGCAGCTCACGCCCAATTGAGATAATATTGCGAAGTTCAATGCAGCGCAGCCTTATAATAAGTGCAGTACTAGCACTGGAAATTCTCAAGGATCTCATGGTTTCCATATCGCCCTCTACATTGCAATAGGGTAGAAGCTCGTTATCTGCAGAATCCTGTTTACAGCGTGTCCAACAGTCGCGGCTATCTGGTCTAGGGTGTTTGGGCTGGACTGACTGGACTTGGAAAGTGGATGGATTGGACTGACTAGATTGCACTTATTGACGGGCTAGATGGCTTATATTGGATTGTATTGACTCAACCACCTATATTTTATTTAACTCTCTTATATTGATATTTTATGGTGGTTTGTCAAAGATGAGGTTTTGTTATTTTCTTCAGCCAAAGGATAGCCACTTTCAAGTAAGTAATTAGCTATGCTCAAAGTAAATTCAAACATTACTAATGTTTGAATTACGTCTATTTAATGGTTGCAGTTCTCTTGCTAGTAAGGAGGCACTGGCTCGATGAAACATCCAACCCAGCATAACTATTTACATAAATTATTTATTTTACTAGTTCAAGAGGGGGGGAGTTAGGAAGCGGACAGAAACATAGTATTTTATTTCTTAAGCTATTTATTGTACTGGTTCGAGAGAAATAACTCCCGAAAAG
>JAJDFE020000642.1:0-21359 GCA_021527465.2 Geoglossum glabrum | reverse complement strand
ACCCTGTGCTGAGCCTGCTCGCGCGAGCACAAGGCGGCGTGGCTCACCCACCCGAAAAGGACGGGTTGAGGGTGAGCTGCCTGCAGTATTCTGTTATCTTGGCGCGGCAAGCACATGCACTCCTCCCTAAAGTAGCAGCGAACGTTGGTTTGACACTGCGAGTCCCGTGGTTCCTGACCACCCGCCCCCCACGATGGTGCACGTCGAAACAGCCTCTGTGTCTCTCCCTCAGAGTACGTGTCTAGCCGTTTCCAGCACTTTGTCTATGTAGTCCGCAACACAGATGGATTTATGCGTGACGCATCTCCCTCCTTGCTTTGTGAACACTTAGACCATTGTGCTGTCCGTAGTCCGTCTCTCAACCCTCGCCCTTCAGCCCTTCTCCCCTCGGAACCCAAGCCCCAAAACCATCCCCTCCCTTGGTGCTGCCACCTCCAGCTGGACGGTTGCCCATTGGCGTCGTGTTTAGAACGCTTTGGTTTCCCTTCCGTTAGGCTTGTTCGCAATCACCAGCGGCTTTCTCGAGATGAGTGCGGAGCCGCAGAGACTGTCGGCCAATGACCGTGAGGTCAACGGGCGTGGGGCCAGTGCCAACGGACGTGCAGCCAGTGGGCGTGAAGCCAATAGATACAGTCTTCGAGCACGGCAGCCTTCGCGCAAGGAACCCGCGGGGATTTCTGACGGTTTCAATCCAGAACTCCTCCCGGGGTCTACAAGTGGGCATGGGGAGGAAAAGGAAAAGAAAACATTCGGGAGGACGCCTGGTGGAACAGGTAAGTGCTTCAACATGCCCTTATGTGGCTGTAGTCGGTCCGTCGAGATGCCATGCATTTACGGACACATCTCGGTCTCTAGAGCTGCTCGCTGACTGGGAATGAAACTCCAGTCTTTACCGTTCCACAAACACATGATATGGTCTCCCAATTGCTATCCCCTAAGCAGCCGAAAAATCTCTCCGACCTCGTCGTTCTCGCTATTCTCGCACTGCTTATCTTGACGCTTTATACCCTACCGTCTTATATGCGCGTTCCTACTTTCGCCATTATCTTCCTCTTCTGGCGTGCCTGCTACAACGTAGGAATTGGCTGTTTACTGCGGTTACAGTCTCGCGATCGTCTTTTAGTTAAGTGGGCGGAGAAGTCGAAGATATTCAAAGACCCAGCGACAGAAAAGAATCCACACCCGCGGCTATACAATATCATCAAGCGCGAGTTAGAAACGAAGATTCCGAAAGATTACAGTTTTAATGAAGCGCCGATTGAGTACAATACATGGCTTGTCTTTCGCCGAGTTGTGGACTTGATTTTAATGTGTGACTTCGTCTCATACTGCCTGTTCGCTGTGGCATGTGGGGGTCGCCCAGTTGGAGAGGGGGCTCTTTTGACAATTGCTCGTTGGCTCGCTGGTTGGGTTCTTGTGGGCTTCAATCTATGGGTGAAGCTCGACGCGCACCGAGTTGTAAAAGACTATGCTTGGTACTGGGGTGATTTCTTCTACTTGATTGATCAGGAGTTGACCTTCGATGGTGTGTTTGAGATGGCTCCTCATCCAATGTATTCCGTAGGATACGCGGGCTACTATGGCATCTCCTTGCTCGCAGCAAGCTACAAAGTCCTCTTCATTTCAATCATAGCACATGCCGCTCAGTTTGCTTTTTTGATCTTGGTCGAAAATCCGCATATCGAGAAGACATACAACCCACCGCCGCCTCGTAAACGCTCTGGAGAGAGTAGGGGGGATATCCCTACCACAGAGCTCTCGACGGTACAGGCTACACATGCTGATGATGTCTGGGATGCTACGGCTGAAGTGGCTCTTGCCGTGCCGTCTCCGGTACATAACCTCCTAGGCCTCCAAAATATTGACCTCTTCCGCATCACCGATATTTCGGTTACTCTGTTGCAGATATATTTATTCCTGCTGACAGCACTTACACCATCAACCCCCACCTTCCAAGCGCTCTTCATCCTGAATGCCGTCGCCTGGCGACTCTGGTATTCAATTGGTCTAGGCCTGGTCCTAAACCGTCAATCGAACGAGAAGGCTTGGACCCGACACTTTGTCAAGTTTGGGGAGTCTCGTGATGAAGCCTGGAGACAGTGGAAAGGGATGTACCACCTTAGCATGACGATGTGTCACGTCGGGTTCATTGCTGCAAGCTGGAAGATGTATTCGTTCCCAAGTGATTGGAACTACGGCCTTGTGCTTCTAAGGCACATTGTCGGTGCAATGCTTGTTGCGTTACAGATTTGGACGGCCTTTAGTATCTACGACTCTCTGGGTGAATTTGGCTGGTTCTTCGGAGACTTCTTTTTCGATCAGGCACCAAAGCTGACATACAGCGGTATATACCGGTATTTAAACAACCCTGAACGAGTCTTGGGTCTTGCAGGAATATGGGGGGCCGTTTTGATCACGCGGAGCACGGCCATCTTCTGTCTTGCTCTCTTGACTCACATTCTTGCCCTCAGCTTCATACAATTTGTGGAAAGGCCACATATGCAGAAGCTGTATGGCCGTAACATGAGGGGAGAGGCAGGACTGGTGAAGAGCCTTAAGCGCTCACTACCTCCACCACTGAAGAACTGGCATGGCAACATGGACAAAGTCCTTGGAGGAACTAAGGAATTTGTAGAAGACTTCATCGAGTCAGCTAGGCCCAGGCTTGCGGCCGGCGTTAAGGTCTTTGTCAAGGACGCCAGTACGTTGTTCAAACAGTATCCTGTCCAAATTAGTCTGACCACAGTTGCTCCCGACCTTGCCGGTTACGATCCAAAAGACTACAACCTCGAAATCGAGGGAACACCCTTACCCCCCTCCGCGACTTCTGAGTATGCAAACGGAAAGGAAGGCGCATTTGCACGGACTCACGTGGAGAGGAGGAGCGACTTTAAGACCAAAGTATTTGAATACGGCACCCCGATCAAGGTCAAATGGACAGCACCCCTGAATCACAACAAGAAGGATTGGGTTGGTCTCTACAAGGTCGTTGATAACGCTCACAGAGACGTTACAAAACTCGCATCAGCCGGGCGGTGGATAGCTACAACGCCGGGGGAGTACGACTCCTCTTCTGCAGATGACGGCATTCTATCGAGCGATATGCGAATCCCTAGTAGTGACGGAGAGGACGAAGATCATCTACAGGGGGAAATGATATTCCGAGGTGACAAACTCTGGTGGACTCAGGGAGTTTTTGAGTTCCGATACCACCATGAAAAGAAACACAATGTCATGGCCATATCCCTCCCCTTTGAGATTCGCATCAGCAGGTTCGACGAGGACGATGTCGAGTTGGACGCAAACGGATCTTTAAGGGGTGCAGTGGAGGGTGCGCTCCTACGAGCGGTGCAAAACTGCTTTGATGATGATCCGGAGATTGCACCGAATACGGTAGAGGAGGAGTTTGGTCCTCTGGCTGGGAGAGATCCGAAGTATGCGAAGAGGGTTGTCTTTGCTGTTAAGCATATGTGCGTTCTCCAAAATGATTTCTTTTTACAAATACCCCTTGTTTGAGAACGAAAGTCGCTGATTGTTTAGGTTTGGAATTGAGTTCGCGCCGGAGGTCGTTAAGGCGGATGGGAGTGTGAGGAATCTTGCCTGGCGGATTTGCAACGCGAAGAAAGTTTTGGTAAATCCCTATACGGAACTGTCACAGCTTGTGAGCGATCGCTCACATCTTTCTCCAGGCACCATACAGCATGGCCTCAGGAAAAGGTATCACGACACCAACCATGCCCAAATATTAGCCAGTCCAATATTTCCCGCTGTCCCCTCCGTACATAGAGGTACATACATACCTGCACACCCAGCGTACCTATGTACACGCAGACCAAACGAAACTGCTAAACCTCACTCACGTTCCCCTGTAGTGGGAAGGTGTGTTCTTATCCGTAATTCTAGGGAAGTTGTTACATAACGAGCGAGTCCTTTGACCAACCCGTGGCAGTAGCGGGACGATTCTCCTTTTAAGCGTTTCTACTATCGCAATTCAGATGAAGAAAGAGGCTTTTTTGCAGACTTAGATGAAGGGAGTTAGATGTAGACGACTAGATGAGTACTCTTTTACCCCATAATTCCATTATTGCTTACTCCCAAATACCGACGCGTGTTTTTTTTGTTTTTTTTTTCCATTCAGGTTTTGACCAAGTGAAGTGAAGTATATAAGCCACACTGTCTTTGCAAGAAACTAGCTGGCTAGCTATATGTATATATATATACGTATGGATTTTAGCGGTGGGTTAGGTTTACATAGCCACCGATTCAGCAAGAGGCATCGGAGGAGGCAACGAGCAACCTGAGTCTGGACCTGAACCTAAAATTCCCTTCCTTCCTTCCTTCCTTCCTTCCTTCCTTCCTTCCTTCCTTCCCACCACCACTCCCCCCTCTCCTTCCTTCCACCAGCCCCGACAACCACCCAACAAACTCGAAAGAAAAAAAGAAAAAAAAAAAAAAGGTACGACACAACGAAGTTCTAACCTCTAGATTGAAACGCCGGATTAAAGGCCGAGGGTGCTTTTTTTTTTTTTTAGTAATTAGGAACATAATGGGACTGGTTGGTGTGAGTTGGGTTTACGCAGCAGACGGGTAGCGGTGCTCGGGAGCACGAGGGAGGGGGTTGTTTTGTTGATAAAAAGGGGGGGGAGTGTGGCGTGGGAAGAGCGTGGCGTTAAGGGTGAGGCTTTGAGGCTAAATTTGCGCGGCAATGTAAGCGGTGGCTTCACGATATGGGGATTCTATTGGAATATGGGTCTTATTCTATATACGTGTCTATGCCGGGGGGTGATGGTACAGAAATCTCCTTGCGGGGAGAGGGGAGGCCCCGCAATACATGGTGATTGATGAATATCAGAGGCTCATCGCTAGGTCGCTTGTGGTTCTGCAGCGCTCCGTGGCACCCCGTCTTCCAAGATAAATCGGTATTTTGGGTGTTCTTGATCCTCTACAGCCCTAGCCCTATACTCGGCCTTGAGTTTCGAGATGGTCTCCTGGATCCTCTTCTGCGCTCTCACCGAGCGGGCATTGGGGTCGTACGACATCTCCGACAGTACTTTATCGATATTCTGCTCCACCATTTCCTTGACGTGGAACGCAAGGGGCCTGCTAGTGAAAACGCCTTCGAATCGGTAGCTGAGCCACAGATACAGGGCCAGCCCCGTATGCAAGGTTTCCAGCGAGGATAGATACGTTTTCTCTGCCGTGACTGGCTTATCCAATACCTCCAAGGGAATTTCCTCAATATCCGAGAGCGAACCTCCACTTTGGTTAGCGATTCTCCTCGCGAGGGCCTGGAGTATTTCGGGGAGTCCCTCAACTCCTCGAGACAACGGTGCGCTACATATGACCATCCGGTCGCCAACGGATAGATTCCTGATGGGTTCGATTAAGTCTGCAATTGTGACTTGCTCACTGATGTCGCACAAATGGAATAGGGGGTTTAGTCGAGAGATCTCTTGTAGGCGAAGTAAGATAAAGCTGAAAGGTGTATCTGGTGGAAAGAATGACTTGAACTGGTGAACTACCGCGGCGGGCGGGAGAATACCCGCCGACGTGATGGGCATGTCTTCACCTTCCATGGCTTTTCGTATAACCGAGAGGTCAAAATCCTCAAGTGATATCACAACACCAGCACTTGGTCGTGGTGTTACGGACGATTCAACTTCAGTGGATCCCTCACTGCTGCCACCCGACGCCGCTGGAACTGAACCCTTTACATCATCATGAGCGGTTCGGTATCGTCCTGCTCTGCCGCCAATCTGTTTGATCTCTGAGATAGTCAAAGCGCAGAAACCGCCGGACCTGGTCCTCTTTTGAGTTGTCTCAAATATGATACGTTTGATGCTCCTAGGGTATATTAGGGCTGAAAAGGTACGCAGAAGATAAGGCAACTGACAAATTCAATCCCATGCCAATTGCATCACTAGCTACGAGGATATCATAACCACTATCCGGATCGTTGAAAAGCCGGGCTTGCTGCGCTCTCGTCTCGGGCGGTAGGCGTCCATATACAACTGCGCACCTTTTCCCAGTCTTTCCTTCAATTTCCTTCTTCATTGCATGGATGCCGACTCTCGAGAACAAAACAATACAGTCACCCTTTTCCAGGGCGTGCAAGTTGCCCTTCAAGCTCTCGTTTCCCACCTCCAAAGGGCTTAGTCGACTGTAATGGTGGATCTTCAAGCTCTCCCCCATTAACATTGCTAGCTGCTGAATAAGTGGAGCCACACGCTCTTCTCCACATAGATGGACTTCCTTGGCCTTTACCCCAAGAAATGCCTGCGTCCAAGCCCAGCCACGCTCAGGGGACCCGATCATCTGTATCTCGTCTATAACAGCAACGTCCAGGTCCACATTGATAGGAGTCATTTCCACAGTGCAACTGACCATTGCATTTTTCACGCCCTCTATGATCCGCTTTTCTTCACCAGTGATAAGATTGCAGGGTTTCCCCTTTGCATTCAGTCGCGTATAAATCTCGTGGGCCAGCAGTCGGAGCGGCCCAGCATAGAGGCCCGTCCTAGCTTGTTCCAGCCTCTTCAAAGCATGGTACGTTTTGCCGGAATTCGTGGGACCCACATGAAGATGTATAGTCCTTCTTTTAGCTCTCGTGGCTGGAAACCACTCAAATGGGTAACGTAGGTCTGCAATTTTAGCCTGCTTCTCTAATATGGGTTTCGATGTTCTCGAGTCCGCTACAAAGCCGATAAAAGCATGTTTGAGCTCCAGATCTAGCCCCTGAAGGCCCTTTTCCACGAACACCCGTCGGAAAGCTCTGAAAGCATCAAAAGACGTTTTAGCTTTGGCGCTCCGGGGTGCTGATGTGGTGCTTGTCGAAACTGTCGAAAAGGAGTTTGGAAGTGTGTGGCTGCATGTAGGATCTAACGCGATGTTGGCCTTAAAATTCGCAAAAAATATCTCCAAGCCATCACGGCCCAAGCCCAGTGTTTGCAGCGAGTGCGTCTCGGTCAGGGAAGCTTCAAGAGCGGCCAACCGCTCATCGATTAGATGTTTCACTTTGGAAGGCTTTATATTTTCCCGCAGGGCAATCGAAAGAGCCAACACATCTTGGCCAGATCTCTTAGGTACACCCTGAGGGCCAATCTGCGACGTACGTTAGATCAAGGCTTCCTAAGATAATATGTGATACCCACTGGTACTTTTCGAAGTCTCATAGCATGCCGTCCCAACCCCAGCTTCGATGAGAACGGCGAGGTGGTGGACATGGACCGCATTGCCGACCATCGTTGAGAACGGCACACACAGAATAGACACTGACCCATCCGGCTTTCCATGGGAAGCATCGTTAAATAGCATGCGGAGGCAGCAGGTGTTAGGGAATGATCGTGGAGGCACCTTTTGAGCCGCACGGCCTTACGTTTTTCCAGCTCCGGGAACACTACGCCTTGATGTTGCGCACAGTTTTCTGAGGCAAAGTAGCATAAGCGCTAATCCCTCAAGTATTTTGAGGCAAGCTCCTCTCGCAAGGGCCCTCCCCATTGTCTACGCAAGCAGCAGCACACCTACGGAGTATGGCCTGTGAATGACTTCTCATCCTCATCGCTGCTTGTATTCTACCCCTCCAAGGACGTTCTTGTCCCAACCAATCCCCACATCTTGAATAATCTCCCCCCCTACTCAACACCACCTTTTCACTAGCCAGCCGAGGAAGCGCCCTCTTGGAATATGGGCATATCTGTGATCAACGTCCAACGTGACAGTACAGCCGCCTCTATGCCCCATCATCTGTCTACTCTTTGACTAACCCTTCTGCACTGTAGTTATCTTAAAGGCAGTACGGGAAACTGCACGCGGAGAGGTAAGCAAATGGTTAGAGAGAGAATGGACATAGAAGCTAGGCTGAAGCGATTTGATCATCTAGTGGAAGGTCCTTGTGATAGACGAGGCTACGAAACAGCTGATCGAAAATGTTGTGAAGGAAGACGATATTCTAAATGAGAATATCACGAGTTCGTTCATCCGCCTCCCCTACTTAAGAACTTAAGAGCCCTTCTCTTACTATATAATAGACATTGAGAAAATCGAGGATCGGAGACCTATGAATAAGGACATGGATGCTGTCTACCTTCTTTCACCCCTGCCGCATATTGTGGATTGTCTCATGGCAGACTTCCAGCGAAGGCGGTATAGGAGATCGCACTTGGTTTGGACTGCATGTTCGTCGCCTCCAAATGTGAGATTGGGATGACAGCAACTTATGGAAGACGCGCAGCACTCGAGCCTCCTGAGCGCAGTCGAATAGACTCTTCGCGAATGGCGCAAGAGCAAATTGGAGAGTTTCAGACTCTGTCGGTGGATTTTTTTCCTCGCGAGTCCCACCTGATCACCTTCAGAGACCCTTGGAGCTTTCCGGTCCTTTTTCACACCGCCTGTACTCATTTAGTTGGAAACCACATGCATGATCTGACAAAAAAGGTCTGCCCATTTTGAACCCTAGTAGATAGACTTGCCGTTACTAACTCAACTCTAAAGATCGCTTCTATCTGCATCTCACTCGGCGAATATCCCGTAATACGCTACTATCGACCCAAAAACCCTTCTCATGAGGCCAGTGTACTCTCAACTCATCTTGCACGATTTGTTCAGCATGAGCTTGATGCTTACGCCCAAAAATACGATTTCCAGTCACCTTCCAACCGGCCACGAGGCACACTCTTCATCACAGACAGGTCGATGGACCTGTACTCCCCTTTGATACATGAGTTCACTTACCAAGCAATGGCACATGACCTACTACCGATCAAAGAGGGAGACAAGGTGTTATACAAAACTGTGATAAAACAAGGTGAGCCCGATGAGGAGGAGAAAGATATGGAGATCGGAGAAAAGGACAAGATTTGGGTGGAGAATCGACACCGCCACATGAAAGACACCATTGAGAAATTGATGGAAGATTTCCAGAAATTCATCAACGAAAACCCTCACTTTACAAACACGTGAGCTTTGCCCTGGGGCGCAGCTGACGCTCGTAACGCTAACTGCTGCTTTGATTGGATAGTAGCGCGGATGCTAATAGTTTGAATGCGATCAAAGACATGCTCGCTGGGCTGCCACAATTTCAAGAACTTAAGGAAGCCTACTCGTTGCATCTCAACATGGCTCAAGAGTGTATGAATATATTTCAGAAGCACAAGTTACCAGACCTTGCGTCCATAGAACAGGTAAGTTGATGCCAACTTGTTCTCGGAAGTCCCGGAAGCCTGACTTGCTTTCCAACCTAAGACACTCGCGACTGGGTTGGACGAGGACCGTCGGAAACCTAAAAATTTAGCTGATGACCTTGTGCGCTTACTCGACGATGAAAATGTCGTTCCTGCGGACCGGTTACGCCTTATAATTTTGTACATCTTGTATCGGGATGGACTGCTACAAGGCGATACCGCCAAGCTCCTGGCTCATGCGCGGCTTCCTCACCAAGACGTGGAAGTTATCCAAAACCTCGAGCTATTAGGTGCACGCGTACAGAAACCACTCAAAGACAACAAACTCCCTCCTCAGCCACTCTTTGGGAAAAAACAAAACCCGCCAACCGCTGCGGAGGGGTATGCTCTCTCACGTTTCGAACCATCACTTAAGTTAATGCTTGAGTGCCACGTAAATGGAACTCTTGACCAAACGGTGTTTCCTTTCACCAAGCCGCAACTCGACGCACCCCCTGAAGGCGCGTCAGGGCTAGACAACCAATCTCAAGCCTCACTGCGCAGTGCCAAGCCTACGTGGGCAAGAGGTCGCCTATCGTCGATCGAGCCACGACAGAGAGTCATAGTGTTCATGGCAGGTGGAGCCACCTATGCTGAAGCAAGGTCATGTTACGAGATCTCCAAAAGCAGTTCCCGAGATGTGTTTTTGGCCACCTCTCACATGGTCACACCGTCCTTGTTTATTCGGCAAATCGGTGACCTAAGCGTTGACAAGCGTAGGCTAAATATTCCAGCTGAGCGCCTGAAGCCTCGTGCCCCTCAACACCTCTTCGAGCCGGAGCCAACGCCCAAACCGCCAGTCGCAGCTAAGACAGCCTCACCACCGCCGAAAGTTCCAACAGTTGCTATGGCGTCCATGGCGCTTAACCCCAGTAAAGCGGCATCGAATGGCCCCCCCCAAAAGAAAGACGGGGGGGAAAAGAAGAAACGCCATTTTTTTTCGCACAGGAAGGACTAGACGTAGGCAGATTCCGAAGGGCCTTTTCATCCGGCTTAGGAGCTTGAGGGCAGATCTGTCACCACTTCTCTTCGCGTCGGGGGTCTGTCCTGAGACCATTTTTATGTGTATCTTATGACATTGCGGGGTTTCAAGGCTCAGGTAGCATTCACGACCAGGGGTGTTATTGTGGTACAGCAGAAGCGCCCTGATATGTGTGTGCGGTAAATCTTTCGGCGTTATGTTTTGAAGGGGGGCCTATCCTCCCGAGAGCTACTCCCAAAGCTATGCTTCTGGGCATACTGATGAGATACCCCTATCTTTCCATTAGACTAGTGGCGTTGGCCCCAGTCATGTGTTGCCAAGACCAACCCCACAGTAGCCCAGTAAACCAACACAGAAGCAACACCACCAACAACGAACTACCACCAACCAATTGAGCCCAGCAAAGACTTCCCCAAACTGCCTCTAGCGCTGCTGCGTACAGCAGCATCCTGCCTGATCATCCGACCCTTCTTCAGTCCTTCAACTCCAAAGGTCTTTCCACTTTTCGCCATGACCACTTCGCTCTCCATCTCTCCCTCCGATCCCCTCCTCGCTCTCCTCCACCGCTCCTTCCCATCCGCGTTCCCTACTTCAACCACCAACTCCAGTACCCCGTCAACCCTCATTTTGCCTTCCGGTTCAGTCGTCCAGGGCACCAATACTATCGTCACTCACCTCTCCCCGAAGATATTCCCAAAGGCGTCTTATACCGATATCGAAAATGCGGAAATAGCGCAATGGCTGACTCTATCTGCCCGTCTCGCCCCTCCCCCCAAGGATGCAGACAAAGTCCCAGATCTCCTCAAGACACTCAACACCCATCTTTCAACCCGGACAACACTTCTGGGAGCAAAGCCCTCGGTCGCTGATATAGCGCTATACAGTCGCATAGCTCCAACCGTCGTACAGTGGACGCCGGAGCAGAGGACAGGAGAGAATGGATACCATCATATAGTTCGCTTTGTCGACTTTGTGCAGAACGCACCAGTTTTTGGACTCAGATTAAAAGAGGATGAGAAAGTGATGGTAGACGTGGATAACGTTATCTTCGTTCAAAAGCCGGTGGACCCTAGGGAAGAGAAGGACAAGCGGAAAAAAGCAGCAGCAGCTGCTGCTGCTGTAGGGGGCGAAAGTGAGAAAGCCGCTAAGGACACAAGGAGCAAGAAAGACAAGGCCAAAGGAAAATTGTCCGAAGCCAAAGAGGTCGTCAGAGACGTAGCAGCTTCGATAAACCCAACGGTCCCCAAAAAGGAGAAGAAAGAGAAAGCTCCAAAAACCCAAAAAACCCCTGCCAAAGAGGCTTCACTCACCCCATCGCTCATCGACCTCCGCGTCGGCCACATCATCAAAGCCGTAAATCACCCGAACGCCGACTCCCTCTACGTCTCCACGATCGCTTGCGGAGACCCTCCCAGCAAGGAGGGCACCTCCGAGTACGAAGGCCAAATCGTTCGAACCGTCTGCTCCGGCCTAAATGGCCTTGTCCCCCTCGAGGAAATGCAAGACCGCAAAGTCGTCGTAGTCTGCAACCTCAAGCCGGTCACCATGCGTGGCGTCAAGTCATCTGCTATGGTCCTCGCTGCATCCCCAAAGCCCGTCGAAGGAGAAGCCTCCGGTGATGGCCACAAGGGGCCTGTGGAGTTGGTGACTCCTCCGGCCGATGCGAAGGCTGGCGAGAGGGTGTTCTTTGAGGGCTGGAACGGAGAACCAGAGGGTCAGTTAAACCCGAAAAAGAAAATTTGGGAAACGCTGCAACCGGGGTTTACGACTACAGAAAAATTGGAAGTGGGGTTTGATAGCGCGGCGGTGCCGCAGCTCAGGGGAGAGGTGGAGGGAAGCACGACCGGGTCGGGGAAGGGGGTTGGAAAGCTGGTTACGGAGAGCGGAGGGGTTTGTGTTGTTAAGACTTTAATGGGGGCAGTTGTTAGGTAAACTCTCGTCTTAATCCCCATTTTAGTTTACCGGTCAGACAGAACGGAGAGGATACAGTTTATCCCCCAGCGCAAGGAAGGGGAGATAGTATAACTAAGACAGCCATCCTACATAGAAAATTACTAAATAAGAAGTCAAAGCCTGCTATGTTGAGCTAATTATCTAGAAAAGATTACAACCCCCACCACCCCTTTTGTGTTCCCCCTCACCCACTCCCCCCACCCCAGGTATATATGGATATACACTCTATTCCCGCACCACCACATGCATCTTACAGAAATATACGATAGGTATCTAGAACCTAGAGAGTCGAGATTTATTACGCCACCCTACTTAGGCAGGCCCCGTTCACTTAATACCCCTGTTCTAGTCTAGGGGCAAGATGACACCCCCCCGGGAGGGTTGCCTCTTTTCTGGCTACCGACTGGTTTGCCGGTTTTGAGCCCATGGGGTCATAGGCGGCCCTGCTTGGAAGGATATATATGTATGGTACGTATTCGCACTGAGTAGCATTCGCTGCTGGCGCTAAATCTTGGTCGGCCGTCTGTCGGCGATTTCTTGTAAGAAATAAGAGACGGATGCTCTGGCTCCCGATGGAATGACCCATGCGGGTGGATGTTAAGATGATGCTGCGATAGAGTGTTGCGATTATTTTTGAATGCAGAAAATCGGCTGATTTGGGAATATACTCCTAACCCCCCTCCTCCACATTCTTATGCTTTCCCTTGACCCGCTCAATCAACTTCTTGAGTTCCTCACTATCCCCCCCCTTCTCACCACTCGACTCCTTAACCTTCTTATTCCCCACACCCTCACCTCCCCCGCCAACATCCTCCCTCCTCCTCTTCTTCCTCGCCTCCTCTAGCAACATCTTCATCCCTTCCGTTTTCCTAAACCTTGGATTCGTAGGATCAATCGCGAACTCGTGTTCTTCCCACAGCCTCGAGAACCGCGGATCATTGACATCCATCTTGAAGTCTCCCTGGACGGCGGCGCCCGCGGGTATAGCTCTCTTGCCTTTCCTACCCTTCTTAGTTTTAGCCTTTTCGGCTTTGAGCACGTCGTTAATGTCAAAGTGTTGGGGTTTCTTGCTGCTAGTGCCGGCGACGTGATCATCGTCTAACATAAGAAGCTCGAGCTCAGCACGCTTTGTAGCTCCAGCTTCAACGTCTCGGATACGCTGTTCGCGTTTTAAGCGGCGAGATTCCTTATGCTGCTTAGGTGTTTTTGTAATTGCAGAAGCGGCAGGGTCGGCGATGAAAAAGGGGTCGTCGAAGCCGAGATCATGGTCGCTTCCGTCTCGGTCTCCATCTTCTGTGGGGAGGTCAAGTAGCTTATCGCTATCGTATTCCCTTTTCTTACTCCTAATTTTATTCGAACCTAGATGCCCGTCTGCGGACTCAGGAACTTCTCCTTTAGCTTGCTTCATTTTCTCCTTGCGTCGCTGCTTACGTTCCCGCTCCTTCCGGACATATTTTTCGACTGTTGTCTCCTCCGGTTCATCGAAGACAGGTCCTCTATCGCCCGCAAGACCAGATGAAAATGTGATCTGCATATCTCCTGTAGGACCCCCTTTCTTTTTACTCCCAGAATCTGCTTCATCCAACCCGAGTAGCAAACGTAGTCTCTTCCGCTCAGCTTCCTTTTTCGACGCCTTACTACCACCCACATCATCAACAGCAGTATCCCGACGCATGCCGTCCTCATCGCTACTGTCGCTCCCAAGGTACGCCTTCAAATCCTGTTCCTCGACCTCCCTTCTTCCAAAAGCCTTTCTTACAACCTCTTTCCTTACGCCATCATCCGCGTCCCATGTAAGTTTAACCTTCGAATGTTGCAGCGCATCAGTGACAAATTCGTTTGGCCGGTAGTTATCTGGAACGTGAGTAGCTTCATCTCGCGAGATATCTTCATCGAATGAAACATCGTCGGGGATGAATCGCAAGTCAAAAAAATTGGCGGACGTCAGATATTCAGTTCCGTCAGTGGCGTCATATATCGCTTTTGCGGTATCGGGGTTATCAAAAGTGGCGACTGCATAGTAATATCTATGTTGCAAGGTATTAGGGTCGGAGAATTGTCAAAGTAGCATTAGCTCTTCACGTACCGTAGGCGTTCTAATTGATATCGTCTTAATTTTGCACTATCAAACTCCTCACCCACATCCTCTTTTACCATAGATTTCGTTATTTCTTCATCGTTTTCATCGCTCGCATCCACCCCATCTTCCTCAAGGTCCTCTGTGGTTGATGCAAAGATTTCCTTCGGAGGGCCTTCCATCTCCTCCCTCTCCATCCTCTCCCGTCCGAACTCGCTAGGGTAAATGGCAACTTTTAGTATCCGTCCCTGCGGTGGTCTGAAGCTTGAGAACGCTGCCATGAGATCAACAGCACGGATATTGTCCCAATCCAGGTTCACAACAGCAAGTCGAGAAGAGACCTCTCCCAGAGGGACGCCTGCTTCCTGTTGTACTTGTATATCTAGCAAACCAAAGCTTCCTCCCTCAGCGTCTACCACTTCCTCCTCATCTCCCTCCTCGGAAGAAGATTCAGAAGAAGATTCCGACGAAGACGAGAATCCCCCCTCTCGCGCAGGATCGTATTTTCCTTCTACCCTTTCCAATTCCTTCTCCACTTCGTCGTCATCGTCCAGCTCGTCCTGGTCCCCCTCATCAATCCTATAGAATCTCTCCAGTTCCTTCCTTCCAGTTTCTTTCTGCAGCTTCCGCCCGTATCTATCCACAGACGCTTTCCTGGAGAATTCTCCGTCCCGCAACATATGCGAGAACCGCTTGTCGAGCTTAACATGGGTGTGCCTTTTGCTAGGAAGGCGATAGCGAGGATCGGTGTGAATGTTTGAGAAACGGGGGTCAGCTATGGATGTTGCACATGGTCAGTCCCGCGGATGCAGTACATGAGCGATAAACTCACTAATCGTTACGTCTGTAGACCTATTCTGACGACCGCCCAACGGGGCTTTTTGCTTTGGAGTTCTGCCCATTGCAGATCACAGATACCACAATCAATTGGTCGTTGTTTGACAAGCCACATTGATTCAAATATCTGGTGGGGAACTTTTTTTTCAGCCGCATCTTCTTTCTACCAACCCTAACCCTACGGCAATGATGAACTTCCGCAAAAGATGCAAAAAGCTCATCGCCAGCTTCATCATCTAAGAGCCCTGCCCCACTCGGGAAAGACAGGCATTTTGGTACGGAGACGTCTCCACCTAGCCCCGCCATTCCTCCTTGAGGACTATGTACCTCGTTACCATAACCTCTCGTCGCAGGATTCGGCGAAAAAACGGTCGGCGGCCTATGCACATCTCCAAAATTGCAACCTCTGTCCGCGACTCTGTGGCGTTAATCGATATGAGAAAACGGGAGTCTGTCTAATCGGCGCGGAGACCGTAAAGGTCAGCACCATTGCCCCCCATTTCGGTGAGGAACCGTGCATCCAAGGCCACAATGGCTCTGGCTCAGTCTTCTTCTCCGGATGCAATCTACGCTGTGTATTCTGCCAGAACCATGACATTGCCCACCAGCGGAACGGCTTCGACCTTACGCCTGAAGAGCTCGCGGAATGGTTTATGAAGCTGCAGGACGTTGGACGGGTTCACAACATCAATCTCATCACGCCGGAACACGTCGTTCCGCAGGTTGTTTTGTCAATCTTGCATGCGCGTGAGCTGGGCTTAAGGCTTCCAGTCGTATACAACACATCCTCCTTTGATTCGCTGGCATCATTAGAACTTCTAGATGGCCTGATCGATATATACCTTCCGGACTTCAAGGTCTGGAAGAACAACACTTCGAAAAGGCTATTAAAGGCCGATAATTACACAGAAACGGCTATGAAGAGTATTCAGGCTATGCATGCTCAAGTTGGTGACCTATGCTTCACGCCGGATGGACTCGCCAAGAAAGGCGTTTTGGTTAGACATCTTGTGATGCCTGGGAAAGAAGATGAAGGCCAGGAGGTTAGTTAAGGGAGCAATTTCCACAAGACTTGCGCCCCCTGCTGACCGATCTATAGATCGTGCAATGGCTTGCGAGTAATATCTCAAAGGACATTTTCATCAATATCATGGAGCAATATCATCCTGATGCACATGTTGGAAAACCTCGTCGCCGTAGCTTGGTACTGTCTCAATCCCATCCTATATCCCAAGGCGCAGTCGAGCATAAGGCGTCAGTGGCTGTAGAGAGCCTTGACGTGCGATATGAAGACATGAACCGTGCAATTCTACCTGAAGAGGTATCCAGCGTCCGTCAAGCGGCAGAAAATGCTGGCCTTTGGAGGTTCTGCGACCCACCAGAGCACAGCGGCTTTAACATCTAGACACAGCTCGGGGTAGTGTCAGGAAGGATCACCACCCCCGGTAGCTACGGATGCGGAAGTACACGGTTGGGCAAAGCGCACTAAAAGAGAGCTGAGCTAAGTTAGGGTGTCGGGACCTCCGGTGCCTTTCGCTGTCAGTGGGTGGGATTCTCGAGCGAGAGGGAGTTCCCAAGACTAGCCTTCAGAGCAGCAAGATGCACAGAGGTGTTGGCCAAATGCCCCAGCATTCAAACGGGCATGCCCCCGGAACCACCACCTCGGGCAGGGTACTTCCCAGTGGCAAGAGCGGCGTGAGTGCGAAGGCCTCCGGCTGACATCCTCGTACTACTGCAACGAAGCAATCATAGTAATAGAGCTTCCGTAGTCAAAAATCTCCAATTTCAAGTACCAAATCGGGACATCCTATGCCTCAGTTTAGATGGTCCCTGAAGAACAATGAAGCCAAGTCGTTTGCACTGGTACTCGTACACCTAAAGTTTATGTTCTAGCTGATCTTCAAATCCTGCAGCGTTCCACACACCAAGTATGTTGTTACGCGAGGCTAGTTGTCCGTCCAGCCTCGGTTTGGTGAAGAAAGCGCGTCAGTGCGCTCGTTCTAGTCTCTCTGACAGAAGCATCTTCCAGGATAACTGAGAGTTAAGAGTCCATGCTAGTGTCTGGGGTATTATTATTATACTCTCTCTGGTGAAAGGGTCGTTAGTCGGCTGGCCACGGCGTCTATACTTGTACACATACAAGCCCAGACATGGCATCGCAGGTTGATTCAGATCAGGCCGATCGGGGGCAAAGATCTTCGGGCCGGAAAGTGTGCCGAAAGATGCTGCTGTCAGCACCAGCGGGTCAATGCATGTGTGCACTCCAGAAATGGTGCAGATTAGCGGGGTAGTAAGACAGCGTACCATGTAATACCGAAATGCCCTTCATGGATCTTGTTGACTCGGCCTGGATGATGGAGCGCAGAGGCCATCTACTATGTACTCTCGGTGTCCGTGGGGGGTGGTGGGGTGGGTATATTGGATGTATATTGTATCGCTTGTAGCCTATCGATATGTACATGTACAATAGTCTGTTGCATAGAAAAGCCCCCTTCGATCACCCGAAGTTGGCGCGGAAACACGCACAGCTGTGAGCACATATTTTTGGGCGTCAAGGAAATCTGCGCGTCTGGACAGACAAAGCAAGGAGTTTCAAAAACGGGATCAACTCATGCAGAACGGTACGGAGTAGTTGTAACTAGTGTAGCTGTCCTACCACCATGTATATACTAGTAAGTAGTATGCTCCAACTCCTCGTGTGAGTTAGTCCACATAGCAAGG
The DNA here is from genome assembly GCA_021527465.2 of Geoglossum glabrum. NCBI lineage: Eukaryota > Fungi > Ascomycota > Geoglossomycetes > Geoglossales > Geoglossaceae > Geoglossum > Geoglossum glabrum. The sequence continues at coordinate 3,571 of JAJDFE020000642.1, read as the reverse complement.
CTTTCCCGTCTGCCGGCTCAGTGGCTGCCGCGTCCCACCCACACACACACACTCACACACTCACACACACAAGACACAAGGTTCGTTTGGTGCAGTCGAGTTCGCTCCGGGGAGTTCGGAGCAGGGAACCTATACCAGAGTGCGCTACGTTGGGTGTACATAGTAGGGCGTAGAATAATAATAATAATAATAATAATAATAACAGTAGTGCATATCGCGACGCTGTACTCCACATGTATGTACACGTACACGTACATACATAGGTATAATTTGGGTGTGCGTGTGTGCTCTTTTGTGCTCGCACACGCACGGCTGCGCCGCAGACGCGCGACAAGTTGGGGACGAGGGAGAAGAAGAAGAAGAAGAAGAGAGAGCAGAAAGTGTAAACAGGAAGCGGGAATGGCCAATTGAAAGGCTTTCCAATCGGCGACCTGGCCACCGAGCCTGAGCCCCAGCAGCAGCAGCAGCAGCAGCAGCAGCAGCAGCAGCAGCAGTAGACTGGCAGGCAGGCAGACTGCAGACCGCAGAACCACAGACCGCAGACCGCCAATGGAGCTTGGCAGGGAGGAGGGGGGGTTCTTTCTCGCGGATGCAGGCGCAATCATCATCATTTGGGCGGTGCATATTGCGTTAGATGCTGCTCCTGCATGGGCGAGAAGGCGTCTTCCATTGGCCAGACACAACGCTTTTTTTTTTCTTTTTTTCTTTTTTTTTTTCTTCAACACGCTGCTTTGGGGGGTCGAACAAAAAAGTCCGTGTGGGCAAAAAAAAACCTGGCATTATTTCCGTTGCGTCGCCAGCCTTTCTTCTCCAACGGGCGATCGTAGCGTGCACAAAGACAAAGCAAGAGAAAGTCGGGGTACAGAGCTGCGCGCTTTTTTGGTGGTGCTTCGAGCCTGGCTGGCTGGCTGGCTGGCTGGCTGCAATTGCACGTCCTATTTTATCTGTCTCATTTGTGTGTACTCGGGCACTCTGTACTACTACTACTACTACTACTACTACTATTACTACTACTATTACATACACCACGCAGTCCAGAGCTGCTGCTGCGGTGCTCCGGCCGACCGTGTGCTGTGCTGTGCTGTGCTGTATTGTACCAGTGGGCGTGCTTGTCTGCTTGTCTGCTGCTTGCTTGCCTGCTTGCCTGCTTGCCTGCTTGCCTGCTTGGTCTTGGTCTTCTTCGTCTTAGTCTTAGTCTCGGTCTTGGTCTTGTCGTTGCTTGGCCCATGTAGCGACTGGGAATGCACACGTGGAAGAGCAGAGGGGGAAAAAACAAACTCGGCCGGTTGGATGAGCGTTTAATACGCGGTGTTCCAGAGTCTCCGCGGTCTCTAGAGTCCCCCCCATACACTGCAGAGCAGTAGCCTCCATCCCTCCGCACTCATTCTCGACACTCACTCGACCACGCACACTCTGCTCGCTGTGCATCGTCCATTTCGCGGTCACAGCGCCATTCAGCGCCATTCACCACCACCTCCTCCTCCACCACCACCACCACTACCACACGCTCGACACTCTGCGCTTCACCAACCCCCATCCGTCTCCATCCGCCCTCCATCCGCCACCGCCATCCACCTCGGGCACATCCCACCGCTGCTGCTACGGAGCACCCTCCTATTAGGCGGCGGCGGCTTCTTCTTCTTCTTCTTTCCCCTCGCTCCCGCGTCGCATCGGTCTCAACAGCCCGACTTCGGCCCCATCGCGATGGAGACAGCCTCCAGCTGCTTTACGTTTCTTACCGAAAATATTCCTGATTGGATGAACAGTCTCGACGAGCTCAACACACGAATATCCTCACGTCACGTCGAGCTGTCGCTGCTTACAGACGCCAATGCTTCTTCCTCGGCCGATCGCAATAATCCAAAGGACACTGAGCAACTACAGAAACTACACGACGACCACCAACGTCGGCGAAAACGGAAAACAGCCTCCGTCTCGTCGGCGGTAAGCGGAACGCATCGGTATCGGAGTCGCTCGATGATCATTGTCTACTACGATTCTGCCGTGCAAAAGGCATTCGAGGAACTGGTTCGGGGCATTGGCTCGGCTCGCAATAATGTTCGAAAGGCCAAGATGAACCGCCGGATGAAAAACTGGGCGCCTCTAACGGGCGGCGAAAATGACGGCGAGATTTTACGGGCCCGATACCTAATACCGCGGACGTCACGGGGTGGAACTGAAAAAACGGTATACGACACCGTCGACGCAGCACTAGAGACCGCTCAAGCCATGTGCGAGACGGGAGCACACCAGTTTCTACGAGATGGAGATTGTCGAAAAGAGGTTGAGGTTGCCAAAAAGAAACTTGTGGAGGTGCAAGCGCTTGCAGCAGAAGAGCTAGAAAAGAATAATAAGGAGGACGAGAGGAAAAGCGAGGAATTGGAGATTATGCGAGCAGGGAGTCCCGGCGATGAGGGCATTGAGGTTGAGGATGATGACGGCGACGACAACAACAACGAGTATCCGTTACCCTTAGAATGGAAGCGAAACTACAGCCGAGCATGAGCTTAGCACAAAATAGCAACAAAGAGGAGGAGGAGACACACTTCTATAATGCATACACGCAAACAAATACCTTTTTCTTTTGCGTGGGGCGGAAATTGGGTCGGACGAAAGGGGGGTTCCACTTTTGCATACTGTTAGGCGTCAATTTTCCCACAATTTTTCCCCACTGAATTTTGTCTTTTTTTTCCCATCCACTCGTCCCAGGGATCTCATGCGCAACGAACATTTCCTTATAGAGTAGGTTTTCATTTATGTATTTCCGATATACCCCATCTTTCTACCACGCACACAGGCAAGATACATATGATAATACCCTCTATTTTTATTTTTTACGGGGTAAAAAAATCATGGGGAAAACAAGTGATCATATGATTTACCACTACTCAGTAACTCAAAATAAGTTTTCAATAAACACCGGTGTGTGTCCGCTACTCGCCCTTCCCCACCTTCTCCCCCCCCCCCCCCCCAACCGCCCTTCTCTCCAAATCTATTTCCACCCACTCGAAAACTCTTTTTTTATTTTTTTTTTTATTCCCTCTACCCTTCGGTCCCTCTTTCATTTCATTTCTATAACGACCCACCCTCCTCCTCCTCCTTCTTCTTCACACCATTCCCCCGAAGAGGAGGAAGAGGAGGAAGAGGGAGGATGGTTAAAAAAAAAAAAAAAAAAAAGGGGGAAGAGGGGAAGAGAGAGAGATTTTATATATATATATATATATATAAAGGGAAAAAAAAAAATTCGGTCCTATATCGTCATTATCATCATCATCATCATATCTATCTATCTATCTATCCCCAAGTAAATGTCTATATTACCTTTTTTTTTTTTTTTTCTTTTTTTTTTTTTTTAAATGAGTGAATACATATATATATATATACATTAAAAAAAATATATTAAAAAAAAAAGGAGAAAGGGGAGGAGGGGGCTATGTTTTTTTTTTTTTTTTTTTTTTTGCGTTTTTACGGTTAATTAGTAATAACGATGATAATAATAATAATCCCACTTTGGGGGGGGGGGGGGGGCGTTGGTGGGGGGGGGGGGGGGGTGTTTTTTTTTTTTTTTTTT